>ML780700.1:211430-255092 GCA_009831015.1 Picea engelmannii | reverse complement strand
TATGTTTCTTCATCAAATGTTCCTCTTTCTTCAGTTTCCTAATTGGTATTTTAACTCATGCATAATAACTCAACCATTGTCATTTAAAATATCTTTTCAGATCAAGTGGTATCAGAGCTAGTTGACGTTTGGATTTTGAGTTTTCATGATTACCAGGGAAAGGCTGAATCGTGGTGAAGTCAATCTTGTTTAAGATAATCCATTGATTGGATTGAGAAAGATAACTTCTCAAAGTGAGAAGATGGCATCGGAAGAGGGACTTTCTAATGAGGAGAAAGAGTTTCAACAAACTTTCTTCGCCATGTCAGAGATGATGAAGGTTTTGTATGAGGATTACTTGGAACAGAAGAGACCGAATCTAGATGAATCTTTAAAGGTCAAAAGTGAAGAAGGAGAGGATCCTCCTCAAATTCCTCCTTCACCTTCTTCTTCTCCGTCTTCTTAAAGTTCAAGTTCTAAACCCACTGCAAGAAAACATGTCCATAAACATAAGAATGAAATTCCTTTACTAAAACTTGATGTTAAATTCGAATTACCCATGTATGATGGTGAATTCAATGCAGAGAAACTTGATAATTGGGTGAGAAAGATGGAGGTTTATTGCAGTGTGCAACAAATCAAGGATGAGGCAACTCAGATCAAGTTGGCATCGCTTAGACTTGCAGGCACAACACTCATCTGGTGGCAAAGCAAGTTGCAAAATGGCACACAACAAGTGGGTAATGTATTTCCATCATGGCAAGTTTTTGTTTCTGCACTTAGAAATCAATTATATCCTTTGGGTTATAAAGATAAAGCTTTAATTGAATGGCAAGGTCTTAAACAAAGAAAAGGGCAAATGGTGCAAGAATACACAAATGGTTTTCGTAAGATGGCATTGATGTTAGATATTTATTTACATACTCAAGAAAATCTTATGAAGTATATAGGAGGTTTAGCTGCACATATTCGTAACACTGTATTTATGTTTGGACCTACTAATCTTGATGAGGTTTCTATTCAAGCGACATACATTGAAGCATGGAAAGTAGGGGTTGGTGTATCAGGGGAATCCTCTTCAAGGAAAGAGGACAAAAGGAAGTGGAATGGCAAGAAGACAAATTAAGTTGCAAGAAAGGAAGATAAGCCCTCTTGCAAGCATTGCAAGAAGGAAGGGCATGATGAGGACCATCGCTGGCAATTGCATCCCGAGAAGAGACCAAAGTGGTTCAAAGAAAGGAAAGGGAGGAAAACAGTTGTAACAACATCACGACCAACAAACTTGGGATCAGGTTAAGGTGATGAATCTAAAGTCTCATTGGTTGGTATGATAGGTAAAATTGGTGAAGGATTTGATTCTAGAAGTAAATTGTTTCACATATGGGTCATCATGAGGCATACTAAGGTCGACACATTGATAGATAGTGGATCTCAATCTAACTTGATTTTAGAGGAATTGGTTAAAAAATTGGGATTAAACACTGAGATGCATCATAAGCCTTACACACTTAAATGGATAAGCAACAACCATCATTTGCACATAACAGAGCAATGCACATTAAAGTTTGCAATTTCATCTAAGTTTGTGGATGAGGTAACATGTGATGTGCTACCACTCAATGAATGTGGAATGGTCTTAGGTAGTCCTTACTTGTATGATCACAAATCAATCGTCTATAGGGAAAATAATCAATATCACTTAACCAAAGCACGTCAAGAATATGTTGTTCATTCTTATCATTTTAAAATGAATAAATCTCTTCAAACAATGGAACAATTAAGAAAGGCGGCTCAAGCAAGCAACACACCTATAATTGTTTCAAATCAAGTAATCGATCTGAAGAAAGAACAAGAGATGATTGTAGAATGGAAGATCAATCACAATTTGCTTCAAGATAAGCTAATGTCGTGCAAGTATTATAAACATATCAACTCATTTGCAGTCATATTTTTTATTCTATCATTAGTAATGTTGTCAACATGGATGATACTGGCTTCAGTGAGATGTGACATGGTACAAATGGATAAAAATATTCTATTGGTTATCATGATTGTTTTATAGTTGATCATGATGAGACAGGTGCACGGGACAAAGTTTAAAGATATAAAACAAGTCGGGTAGCCTATCCCACACTTGATGACTAGTCAGTAACCTTTTGGATGACCAAAATGTCTTTAGTGGGGAGGTGTGATCCAGAATTGGATATCGGGACAAAAATGGGTCTAGGAAGGCCTAAAAATAAAAGTGCTCAGAATGGATTAAAAAAGAATGTGTGCATAGGCCTCATCAATACAAACCCAACGCAACTTGAACAGGCTCAAACAAACATCGTATGCTCAAGATATCACAATCTGTTCATTTGGCCAAACAGGCAAAACAAATGATGAGTGTATAGTCCGTACAGTCCCTCGTGGAAATTGACTGTACAGGTCGTACAATTGACGTGAAAGGGTACAATTGGCACTGACATGGAAACATAGGTGGACGATTCAGGGAGTAACATGTGTCACCACTGCAAGGGTGACATGTGGCAGGTCCGTATGGTTGACGTGGCAGGTCCGTACAGTCCGTACGACACGTGGCAGGTACAGTGGCATATGACTGGGCTGACACCTCGACAGACAGGTTGACTAATGGTTTTTGGACATGTGGAATCATTTAGGGAGAATGGTATGGTGCCACGTGGCCCAGTCATGGGCTGCCATGTGACACTCATTCATTGGTTAATGTTTATTGCAAAATTGTTTGGAGCGCAATAGATTCGAACTGTGAGCTCCATGGGCGTAGAGTCTTCACATAGGCCGGGCACCAACTCGCTTATACAATGGTGCTTACCTCTATATGGATTCGTTAATATATATGTTTATAATGTGGTTCAAACAGGCAGAATAAGACCTGGGGCCTAGCCCCAACCCCCCGACATGTGCATACGACCATACTCATGTAACCATAGTCCAATCTATCGGTGCACATGGGGTAACTGTTGGATAATCCCCCGATCCTGTGGGATAGTGCATAAGACCCGGTGTATAACGGTTTGAGCGTGGAAGTTTCGGGGTTAGCGTCTGTTGGTCGGGCTAGCTCGCCGACAAGGGGCGTAACCATAGGCTGAGATCCAGGGGCTAATCAACCAATTTGGGGCACGTGTATACTAGCTCAAGGTCCTATGGATGCACCACGTGACCAGTAACAAAACAGTTAGGGGGCCAACACACCAGGACTTAGCCCAAGGCCACATGGAGGCGCGCCATGTAACCATGAGCCAAGAGATCAAGGGGACCAACACATAACTGCTAGTGCCTGGCCACATGGAGCACGCAAGTGACCAGAAGCCAACAAAAAAGGGGTTGCACCCTGATTATGTGTTATTTTTGGGTTTTATACTATAGTATTAAGATTTTTATGATTTATTCAACAATTTTTAGAGAATTTTGGTTTTTTTTGGGCGATATTGGGCCCTTTTTTAGGCCAGATCTTGGGGAGAAGTTGGGAGTGTTTACCCACTTCTAGTCTATATAAACTAGAGGTTCTTGAAGCCAAAGGAGGAGGTTCAAAACAGGTTTATGCTGAAGAATTATTGAGCCCAAGCCATTTTTATGCAGGCAAGCCATTGAGGAGAGCACCTTTGCGAGCCATTTCCGGGAGCTCCGTTCATCCGATTTAGTGCCGTCAGTTTTGTTGGGTTCTATAGATCTGGTAGTACAAGACTATATCAGTTTGTAATCCTTTTGGCATTGTTTTGATGTACTTTTAAATCTTTGAATAGAAATAAGAAAGCCTCACCCATTGAGACAAAGGCCCGAAGACGTACGCGAGATTGTCGAACTCCGTTATCACTTTGGTGTTTTATGGTTTGTTGTTCTTCATTTTTATTTCCATATCTGTACATGTTTATATGGATGCTATGTTTATTCATTAAATATTCCTCTTTCTTCAGTTTCATAAATGGTATTTTAACTCATGCATAATAACTCAACCATTGTCGTTTAAAAGATCTTTTCAGATTAGGCACACTATTGCGTAAACGCTAAACGTACACACTTCGACATGTTTTGAAAAGTAAACATCGTGGTTCATCTTCTGTAAGGCCCCGTTCACGATGTGTTAGTAATACAATGCACCGCTAGACATCATGTCGGTGCTATGGTAAAATCAACGCACCAGTGCTTTTAGTTTAATAAAGGGCACCAACAATTTTGCACACCATGAATTTTAGCTTTATGGTGCATCTTTGCTGATGAAATGAGTCGATGCAGTTAAAAGCACTGAACTAACGCAGTTAAAAGCGTCGAACCAGTGCAAAGCGTCCTATATTGGGACCCATCGCTCCATTACATAGTGGTGCGATAAGAAACATGACACTAGTGTGTATTAGTAACAACACCACATGGCGGTGTTGTTTGTCTTATAGAGCACACTGTTGGCGGGGTGTATGTTCTGTTTTCGACACACCGATTACTTTTTAAGATTTTTTTTGCAAAAAAAATAAAAAATAGATTTTTTAAATACATGTCATTTTATATATGTATTTTTTTTATAATTTCAATTTATTTTATCTATATATATGTGCTTGACAATATTTGTATGTTAAACAGAGACGATGACAACGAGAGGAGGAGAAACGATAACAATAAGTCGAGACACACACATTTGTGCATGAGTGGGAGGCCAAGGAGAGGGAAAGGGAGTTGTTCCCTCACCCTATTTCACAGTCAACACATGACCTTTTGATGGATGTTGGTGTCCCGAAGTTTTATCAGGAGGGTACATCCCTAAGCGAGAACTCTTTATTGTTACAACAATTGATCCATCAGTTGGATCATGGGCGACATGGGTTTAGAGTTGGTCCTGATCTGTGGTATCATCCTATAGAGGAGGATGTCCATTTCATCATCGGGTTGTCTAGGAGGGGGGAGTCTGCCCCATTTCCCTCCGCTACCGCCTGGTGTTGCAGGACAAACTCAACTAGTATATGTGTATAGTTATGTCAGTCTGCATGTTCATTCCTCTTCGAAGTTACAGGTTCGTGGTAGTTAGTTGTGGATAAGTTCATTTAGTAGAGAGGATGTTAGATGCTTGTGTATTGATCTCTCGGCACTGTCACAACATAACTCTAATGGGAAACACATTAGTTGCTATGTGTTGTATTATGTAGATAATTTATTACAAAGGCCCTGGTTGATTGGGTGGCCAAAGATTTTTTTGAGACAATTTTGTCATGCATTAGATCATTGTCGCATTTTTTTTACATGGGGCGATATTCTTCCCATTCACATAAGAGTTATTTACACTATTTTTTGAGAGGGTTCATGCCACTCGACCAATAGTATCTCGCTTTCCTGCTAGGCCTATGTTTTATGTGTATATGCGCATGTGGGAGTAGTTGATGCCTAAGAGCGGCCAATACGAGTTTCCCATTTCTCCGATCGATAGGGATGTATGTGATTTATTATCTAGTGAGGAAAATCATGTCCTCAATATTGCAGAATACCCGTACGCGGGGATGTATTGGAGAGGATGTCCAAACATCCAAGCCTACATATGAGAGAGGTGATATTGTCGTTATGTTTTGATAAATCGAGTTGCATTTTTTATGTCTTACTTAATGTACACGTAATATTGTAACATTTTGTTTCAATTATCTTATTACTATTATTTATTGTTTTGCATAGATTGACATCTATGTTGGGGATGAGATTCCCTAACATGAGGATGAGGTGATGGAGGAGGAAGAGGACCAACATCCACTGTAGAGACCCCACATGCCACGCATATCGGATCAAGGAGTTTGGATAGAGTTGGTGGATCAACTAGGCGGTGTCATGACTGGTCACAGAGTGGTACCCGCACCCGTTAGAGACATATTACGGGTACATGATCTCTCAACGATATGGAAGAGTTTGCCTCATGACATGGCATTATTGATGCATCATATTGTTGGTGTTGTCGACCTCATCAAGACATTGAGGGGTGTTTCTCATAATCCCACTACATCTAGCTCATCAACAGAGCCATCCACATCCTCTACTCCACCACATGGTCCTCTTCCTCCTCCTCCTGATTCTCCTCCACATTAGTTGTCTACATCCTTTACCAATCCTCTTGATTCCCCTCCACGTGTGTTAGCACCTGCATCCATGTCTGATTCTCCTCTTCCTCCTACTTCCCCTCCACATAGGTCTAAACTTGCATCCACGTTCGATCCTCCACCTCCTCATCCCGCTTCTCCTCCACATGCGTTATCATATTCCAATGATCCTCCTCCACTTGTGTCACCATCCACCAATCCTTTCCTTTTATCTTAGTCCACTTGTGTCATCATTCATCGATCCCCCTCCTTCTCCTCTTCCTCCACACGTGTCACGAGTTTTTGATGCTTTGGACACTGTGTTCACATCGGGTACTGCCGCACATCTTAATGATATTGATAGAGAGACATTTGATAGTGCACTTTTGTCAACATTTATTTATGACATAATTGTTCTTGATAAATGCTCTGCCTCTAGTAGCAGAGACATTGATGCACCTGGCTCTAGTGGTGGACCTAACTAGTAGTGTTATTGATTGACATGCATATTGATTGTTTTATATTTGACTTGAGATCTATATATGACATGTTTATTGCAAATTTTGTTGAGATGTATGTTTGACATGTATATTCATATGTATAATTCTCATGTATATTATGTTTTTCATATAATGTTGTGGTTGTTGTTGTTTGATTTATAAAATGTATTATGAGTATGCTAATGACAAACATCGTTATTGATTTCTCTATTTTTAAGTAAAATTTGATATGTATTATTCATTTAATTTTATAGTTGCCATATATTGTTTTACTTTACTTTTATGAAATCGTTTAGTTTGGATTGTGATTGCAAAAAGTTATAACCATTAATGCCATAAAATGTTTAACTGTTATTCAAGGTGAATTGTTTTTTGTCCAACAAGATACAATATGTTGATTAAACATATTTAGAAACATAAATTCTTAAATATTACAAGTGAAATGATTGTGATTTGAATATTTATGTCTTTTTCATATATTATAATAATAACATTATAACATAATTATTTACTACTACTACTAATGATGATGATGTAATAATAATGTTATTTAATTTTTTTTTATTATTCAGAGATTACAAGAGAAAGTTATAATATAATTGTTTACTAAAATCACAATTATTATATTTTTTTAATATTTAATTTTTTCAAATATTTTATTAATTTATATTATCCAACTATTATAATATATGAAATTTATTCAATTAAATTTACAATACTAAATATAAAGAATAATAATACATTTTGATCTATACATTTTTGATGAAATGGTTTCACAATTTTTTACTCTAATACAAATTTTATGAATCTTATATTAAAAAATAATATCACCCAACATTTATAATTAGTATTTTGAGAATTAGTGAAATTGACAAAGGTTTCTATACTTTTAGATAAGTATGGATCATTAATTTTTTTTCTTAATTCTAACTAGGCTCTAGAAAATGACTCTTTTAGAATTTCCATGTCCTTCCTATATTGACACTTATTTCAAGGAGAATGTAAAAATAATGATTAATACAAGTTTATATGATTATAAAACTAAATGATGGAGTGGAACAAGTGAAGGCCATGATAGGTGTGCTAGTTAAGGTGGGGAATGCCATCAAAGTTGGTAAGGCCAACACCAAAAAGTGTGATTTTAGAACTCATATGTTGCACGAAGTTATTTTTTTGGAATTGTCCTTAAAAGTTCCATCAAAGTAAATATATTTATTTGATTTTTTATTTTTTCAAACACTAAAAATATGGAGGTTTGAATATTTTTTAATATCTTCATTTTTTGTTAAATAAAATATAATTTAAAATAAATCTTTACTACTGTATGTTACCAACCTTGTGACATCTCAATTAATGCTCAGTATTTTTTTTTTTTTAACGAGAACGGTTATATTGCATTAATCGACTTTCAGGAAACCCTGAATCAGAAAGTTACATATCGGAAGAAGGTTGGTGACCTCTAACAGTGCTGCCAACCTTCTTGTGAACGTCTTGGGAAACCCATCCCATTTGCTTCTTGAACTAATTCGAGAGAATGACAAAGATTGCATACATGAATAAATTCTCACAAATTGTGAGCATAGTAGAAGACAAAAGCAAAGCATTAAACCGAGGGGGATGAAAATTTCCCCTTAATGTAGGGGTCCAGCTTTTTCTGAGATCCTAAAGAAATGTTGGAGGCCGCCTCCTTTTCTCTGCGCGCTTTATTAGTCTTTCGCCCTCTGGTAAGGGGTGGAGATGGAACTGAATTGTCTTCCGGTTCAGAAGTTTCCACAGAGACTGAAACCACTAGGTCTGCATTGACAGAGGGTTCCAGAGCTGAAGCCTTTGCTGCCATTGTGGTGAGATCCGGAGGGCTTTCATCTACCGGGGGGTCTTCCTTAACTGTTGTTGCTTCTGGATCCTGGGCTTCGTCCTCCTTCAGCACATCAAAGCTGTTTTTTGTCTCTAGATTTGCCTCTGCTGTATGGGTGGCCTTTGGGGCCTGGGCTAACGGATCCTTTCACCTTGGCTGTCTTCGTCGGTTTGTTACTGGCTGAAAATCATCTTCTTTAACTGGTCCTGACTCCTCGGAGGTTTTGGGACAGCTTTTTGCGAAGTGACCGTAGGCATGGCACTGGAGGCACTTAAAAGGAATCTGCTCGTAGTCCAGCTCTTGGATATGGCTCCATTCCCCCAGGGAGAGCTTAATGGCGTCCGGAAGTCCTTTTTCAAGGTTTACCTCAACACAAATACGTGCACAGGTGAACTGTTCCACCTTCGGCTCCGCCCTGTCCAGGAAACGCCCAAGCTTGTTTCCAATGTCCTCCAATGAGCTTATCCCCCAGAGATGCATTGGAAGGTGAGGCAGCCTAACCCAAACAGGGGTTGCTGTGATCTCGACTCCGGGGTTAAAGTCAAGAGTCCAGGGAGCTAAGAACAGCCCCTTCGACCCCATGAAATAGGGACCTGATATGAAGACCAAATCACGGTCCACTTTCCTCGTGAAGCTGAAGACAAAGAAACCCCTGCCTACTGCATATAGAGTAACGTTTCCCTGTATCAGCATCTTCCATCATTCTTCCATCCATGCCTCCACTGTTTTGGGGCTTGGCCATAACCCCATAAAATTTCCGATTAGGGCATTTTCTGTTAGAAGGAGGGCGAGCTTGCAAGGGTCCTCTGGATCTAACTCCAGAGAGGGGATCTCCTCCATCTTCTTAACAAACTTAGACTTGAGAGCAGGCTTAGGTTTAGGTCTCACTGCGCGGACTAACATATTGAAAGCTTCCACCAGATCTTTTTCCTTCTCGGCGATCAAAACTGGGGCCATCGTGGAAGGCGGCGACCACCTACAAGCATTCAGAAGTCGCGCCCTTGCACTCAATCCACTCGAATGCCCCACTAAAACGCTTTGATCCACGACCTGTATACCCTGGTCGCTGCTAGACGCGTCCCTGTCGACCTCCTGCGAACTGTGGCCAGAACCGCTTCTCCAAATCGCGTGCAAATGCTCAGGCGTACGCTCAAACACCAAACCGCTGCCCTGGACCTGGTTGCAACTCCAAAACGATGAAGAAGCTTGGGGACACAGGCGTCGGCTGCTGCAAATCGCGTTCCTGAATACCAGAGCGTGGCGGCTAGGGTTTGGGCCCTAGCCGCGAAGCCTCGGCTCGCCTCATCTTCCTCATCTCCCTTCTTCTAAAAAACCCAAAACCAAATAGATAAACATACGTAGAAATCCTTAATTAATGCTCAGTAATTCAAAGGTTAACATAAATATATTTTAATACAATACAACATAAATTTGATATAATAAACAATAAATATGACAATAAAAATATACCAAAACCACATCTTATGCTTGTATTATTTAATGTGTTTTCAATATGGTGGTTGTAAATGGTGGTTAGTTTTTCATATCCAACATAATTATAAAATGAAGAAAAATAAATATAATTGTCCATTATGGATACCCATAATAAAATGACACGTCCACAATATAAATGTCCAAACAAATCACTTACATATCGGTCTTCTTTCCCATCACCATGATTATCTTCCTCACTTGGCATTATAACATTGTTGTCCTCAAAAACATGTATAGATCTACAATCATGTCTCAATATGAACCACCAATCCCCATCCAACACATTTGGGTAAAAAAACACTTGGTTGCAAAGTTTTGGGAAAACATAAGGCTCCTAACTTTCAACCCACATTTTTTTAGAGTTAATACAAATTAACCCACTATCACAATCTTCCTTTACATTTCTCATTTTTTCCAGTCGAATGTGTCCCACCACTTGCAACAAAAAATAACACATTGAAACAATGAGAATGTTGGAATACTAAGAGGGGTGGTGAATCAATATGAACACTTTTACCACTTTTAACCACAATATATATATATGTCAACTGGAAGGAGGCACCAACCCCCTGATTTACAGGCACCAACCTGAAGGATATATATATATATATATATATGTCAACTGGAAGGAGGCACCAACCCCCTGATTTACATGCACCAACCTGAAGGAAACTACAACTCCCTGAATTCTCTAGGTCCAACCAGAAGGAGGCTACAACCCCAAGATTCTCAAGCTCCAACCTGAAGGAAGCTCCAACTCCTTGTGTTCTTCGACACCAACCGGAAGAAGGCTACAACCCCCTATCCTTGCCCCATCCCACCGCCCTGAAATAGAAGTGTAGACCAACTGTCACTACCACAATCTCTACCACTGTCACTGTCACTACCACTGTCACGTCAACTTGTCACTGCCACTATCACATCAACTTGCAACTGATCAACCTGTCCAACTTGTCACTATCATCGATACTCAACCAGATCCTCTCACATGGATCATATACCAAGGACACCTGTCAACTACATGTCCAACATCACCAACACATGCCTCTACCAAGCATGTACCAAGATCACCAACATACCATCACAAGATATGTGTCTCAACCATGTACCAAACCATCAACCTGTACCATACCAAGCATCAACCGTGTACCATAACCTATACTATAATAAGTGCATCAACCATGCACCGACACCTGTACCAAACCGTGCATCAACCATGCACCACAACTGTGTCGAACCGTGCATCAACCATGCACCAACACCTATACCAAACCGTGCATCAACCATGCACCATAATATATACCATATGCCTCAACCATCAACCATGTACATCAATACCATACTGAGTATCAATCCTGTACCATACCATGTATGAACAATGTACATCAACAATGCACATCAACACCTATACCATACCACGTACCAACAATGTATCTCATCCATATACCATATCACTAAATCATGCCATACACCATATACCATAGGATATGCCAAGCAAGTATTATCAATGGTGTACCTCAACCAAGTACCAACATCACCAAGAGATGTATCCCATACATGTGTTATCATATACCAAGTGTATTCCTCAACAATCTATCAATATCAATGACAATCATACACCATGTGCCAATGCTTCAAGAGTATACCAACAATAAGCCTCAAGCATGTACCATAGCATCATCACCATGTAGCCAAACCAGATACCAATACAACTAAGATGTACTATTAATCAATGTACCATACCAATATCACCCAGACGTACCATGCATCAACAAGACATGCCTCTCAAGCATGTACCATACCATCACCAAACATAATATACAATCACTTAAGCATACCTGTAACATATAGCAAACCTCACGTACTATAATATTGACCTATAAGACTGACTTGTAACAATGTCACAACCTTCATCAACTTGGTACCAACATTTCCCCCAAATTTTCCTTAGCCTCTCGAGACTAAGACTCCCTGTCATGTGAGGTCTCGTGTGACGTCCCTTAGGCAACCCACGAGGGTGCCTTTTGTGACACCCTCAAGATGACCTACAAAGAGCTGCCACATTAGGGTTACAGAAAAACCCTAACACTCTGTAGTTTTGAAACTTTTGCTCTTTCCTCGCACTTTCTATGTTGCCTCAGACTTACCGTGAGATTCACCAATAGACCAAAATACTAGACCATAACATTCTCACAAGATATATACTCATTGTAAGTGTGTGTACTTGTGAGAGACTCCTTGAGGCGTATTTATACTTTTTCTAGGTAACCTCTTTCCTTATTCTTAAGGATTCTTGACTTTCTTGTTACAACCACTTTACTCATTCATTCATTGCCTTGTAATTGCTTAGGGGATTCTTAACCATTCTTTGGGGATTCCAACTTCACAAGGCCATATCTCCCTAACCACGAGGAACCACATGGATTGCCACCTATCACCAGAAATGACATGACAAGGAATATCCATCTATAAGTGTCTTATCTGCATTTACACTATCCTTCATGTCCATATTCCTCGATCAACTTCGGGTCCCATAACCATACCTTGGAGGCTTCATGTAAACTTCATCAAATGCACCCATCACATCTGCTGACATCAACCACTCCATCAATGACAACTAACTCACCATCGATCTCAACCACATCTCTAGGGGTTTAAAATTTCTCCAAGGGTTGACATCAATGACAACCAACTATCCAACAATATCCCCCTTTGGCATTGATGGCAACAATGATGGCAACAATGATGGCAACACTAATGCTCCAACACTCATGCTCCCCCTGTGACCATTTCTCCTCATCAATGTTTCTCACTCTACCCCCTTGACATCAATGGAAAAGGGTCTCTCTCCTTGGGGCCACTCCCCCTATGACCATTTATCCTCATCAATGTTTCTCACTCTCCCCCTTTGACATCAATGGAAAAGGGTCACTCTCCTCGGGGCCTCTCCCCCTGTCATCATGCTTCTATTCTTTCTCTCTCTTTCCGTGCCTTAGTTCTTTCTCTTTACATGTTTATCTCTTCGTGTTCCTCTTCTCTTGTGACTTCCCTTGAAAGTATACCTTCTCTTATTTCATGCGCTTGAATCTTACTCATCTGATCTTTCTCTTTCTCTTCCTTTAACATCATGCACAAAAGGATAACTCTGATTTGTTCTCTCTCTCCTTGTGTATGCAAGCTATTGATCTTCCTTTATTAGTCTCTTGATGATTTCTCTTCCCTTGAATTCTCTGCGAGATGTCTTGTAGATCAATGTTGGGCTACCTGTAAATGTTTCCTTTCCTTTCTTCCAGTGCTTGCTAGTTTTCCATTGGTGCTTCCTCTTGTAACTCTCCGACATATATAAAAAATATCTCCTTGGGGACGCTCCCCATGTGACCATTTATCCTCATCAATGTTTCTCACGCTCCCCCTTTTATATTAATGGCAAAGGGTCTCTCTCCTTGGGGATGTTCCCCATGTGACGATTTATCCTCATCAATGTTTCTCACACTCCCCCTTTGACATCAATGGCAAAGGGTATCTCTCCTTGGGGCCACTCCCCCTGTCATCATGCTTCTATTCTTTCTCTTTGTTTCCATGCCTTTGTTCTTTCTCTTCACATGTTTCTCTATTCATGTTCCTCTTCTCTTGTGACTTCCCCTGAAAGACCTTCTCTGAACAATCCTTCTCTGACTTCATGCGCTTAAATCTTACTAATATGATCTTTCTCTTTCTCTTCCTTTAACATCATGCACAAAGGGATAAATCTCCTTTGTCCTCTCTCTCCCCGTGTATGCAAACTATTGATCTTCCTTTTTGAGTCTCTTGATGATTTCTCTTCCCTTGATTTCTCTGCAAGATGTCGTGTAGATCAATGTTGGGATACCTGTCAATGTTTCATTTCCTTTCTTCCAGTGCTTGCTAATTGTCTATTGGTGCTTCATCTTGTAACTCTCCGACATATATAAAAAAAAATCATTACTTGATTTCATCATTCACTTGTCATGTTCACTTGACCATATTGTTCAATGATTTTCTTCTGATGATTTAGCTTCTGCTAACGATTTTTCTTTCCCTATTCTGCTATGCCTTTTACTACTTGCCTTTCTGTGACCAACATATTCCAAATGATTCAACTGATCCATTGTAAATGAAATACTATGTATCTTCTCTAACCCATGTTATTTGTACTTGCTAAGTATCCATCTCTATCCATATGTCATAAGTTGTCCATAAATTTGCTACTCGACTGTCCACAATGTTGAACCATCTATCATTGTACTATCATGAAGGATTCACAACTACAATTGATCATCACATATTCTTGTTTCTTTAAACTGAATCAAACATGTCCACTGGTCTTCTCTATCTACAAATCAAACTCTGTATGTTTGGAACAACCTATAATGAAGATATCCTTGCCTAAATACATACATGGAATACAATCATAAACTTTTGCCTATGTAACTACCAAGTCTACTTCTCAACTAATCAATCTTATCATTATGTACTTCTGTTATCTGACTGCTCTGTCTCTGCAAATACTTCAACCTGCTCAAAGGATGGTTCTATAATCTATAATAGCTACTGCATTGACTCCCCATGTTCAATATTCATATTTACAAGGAGTCTCCAAGTCAGGTGGCTCAGAAAAATACCCGCTCTGATGCAGAGTAATCATCTCTCTGAACTACGACTTCTTCCTTTTTGCCTATGGATTCATTATGATATTACACTACAATTCTTGACAATACAATTTCTCAGGCATGTTCTTTGTTCTCTTACTCTTCTTTTCTTACTATTGAAAATCCTACAATCCCTGGGACCTATTCTTCATTCACCTGGTCTTCTTTTTTTTTTTACTTGGAATAGAGCCTGGGGAAACACAATGAAAACTTCCCCTCATTTCGAGGATGGTACCTGGGGTAAACCAAATTTTGTAGAAAACCAAGGCTTCTTCGATATCTTTCTCATCTAAGAGCTCAACATGTCACTTGCAAGAATTGAACCTAGGTTGGGGGGGGGGGCACCCCTCAACACAAACCACTTGGGATAAACCCAATTCACAAAATATTACTATTTAATTAATTTCCGAAGGAAGGTCGAACTCCTAAGTTTCCATAGTTCTTACATTTCTTACATGCTCTTCTTTTCTACTACTGGCAAATCCTGCGATCTCTGGGACCTGCTCTTTATTCACATGTTCTTCTTGTTTTCCATTTCTTCTCCAAACCCTCCTGTATCTGACATCTTCCTTTTTGCCTGTAATTTTTCTTGATCTCATACTATTGTCAATCCTGAGGGTATGACTTCTCGGTGTCCTTCATTCATCTGCTCTTCTTTTACCTATTCTTGTTTTATTTTCCAAACTTTCTTATATATGATATTAGTGTTCTTTTTCATAGAAGTATCCATCATGTTTCTACAAACACGAGCTATGTGACCATAATTGTGGTATTTGTAACACTTAATGTTGTGTGGAGCCACACATGTATTTATTGTTTGAACATTTCTTCCATATGCTCTGCAATCTACATGCTTATGTCTAAAGTTAGTACAATTAAAATAATGACCATAAAAGAAATTTGCATACCTAGGAGTGAATGATCTTCTTTGCGGTGTACTTCTTTTGAATTCTTGCCTTGCCCGATTATGATCATGGTTGAAACTTCTTTGTGGCTTGAAGGTGGAGGGTCTTCTTGAAGATGCGTCTCTATCTTTTTCTTTGATTTTGGTTGACCATGATTCCTTCCTTTGAGTACTTTTGCATAACTCTTACTCTTTTCTTCATTCTTCTTTTTTGGCAACTTGGAGTACTGCTCTTCAACATTATCTATTGATGATGATGTGGATGTTTCTCTCTCTTCAACGTTCTTGTTGAGCTTGACGATTTTAACTATCAATGTGACAACTTCTTATTCAATCTTCTCAACATCTTCTTCTTTCTTCATCATATGAATCTTCATGACTTCTTCTGTTATCTTTGATTCTTCAAGTTGGATCTTCAGGGAGATGATTTATTTTTCAAGTCTTCTCTCTTCTTGACCAAAATCTTCTCTGCTTCCTTTCTTTCAGTTTCTAAATACTACTTCTCTTTCATTGCTTCCTTTCTTAGTCCTGCTATTTCGGCTTCTAAACACTACTTCTCTTCCATCTGATTTTTGTATGTTTCTTCAATCTTTTTGGCTTCTTCTAGCTGAGCGTTCAGTTTGACAATGACCTGTTGGGCTTATTTGGAACTTTCTTGGGAATTTTTCTTGATTAATTGTTCCTCAAGTGACTGGTTCTTCTTCTTTTATTTTGTCAATTCATCTAAAGCATTGATTAATTATGCTTCAAGGTCTATTATGCCTTCTTCGCAATCTTCTTCTGATGAATCTGTTTGATATGATGAACATCTTTCTTCTTGTTCTATACCTGCATTTTTCTTTAATAGATTCTGACTATGTGATGGAAGATTCCTTGGAATAAAGTTTATGTAACTTATCCCAAAGTTCTTTAGTTGATAAACAATTTCCAACTTTTTCTCTTACTGGATCATGTTATCCTTCCCAGATGTAATCCATTCCTATTTTTTTGTTTCTTTTTAATTCCTTCTTGGATGGAGTCTTTGGATTTTTTGTAGCAGTGTATCCTATAACAACTGAGTACCAAACATCATACCCTTGTGCCTGCAATTTGTTTTTCATTATGTTGCTCCACATCTCATACTTTAGACCATTCTGACCATCGAACTGTGGTATTCTATTTGAATACAAACTGTTGCTCTCCATGATCTTCCTTCCAATAGTTAAATTTTTTTCTTGAAGGACCTACTCTGATACCAATTTTTGGAATACCGAGGGGTGGGGGGGCGGGGGGAGGAGGGTGAATCGGTATGAGCACTTCTACCACTTTTAACCACAATACACACACACACACACACACACATATATATGTGTGTGTGTGTGTGTGTGTGTGTGTGTGTGTGTGTGTGTGTGTGTGTGTGTGTGTGTGTGTGTCAAATATTTCAACAATATATCATCAGCATATAAACATAAGCAACATCACATCAAGTATATAATACACCAGTATTTACGTGGAAACCCAAACGAGATAAAACCACATAATGTTTTCTTATATATATCAAGAATACATTCGTAGGAAGCACCAAATTCCCAATTCTCCAACACCAACTGGAAGGAGTTACCAACCCCCTTATTTACAGGCACCAACCTGAAGGAAGCTACAATTCCCTGAATTCTCTAGCACCAACCAGAAGATTTACAGGCACTAACCTGAAGGAAGCTACAATTCCCTGAATTCTCTAGCACCAACCAGAAGGAGGCTACAACCCCAAGATTCTCAGGCTCCGACTTGAAGGAAGCTCCAACTCCCCGTGTTCTTCGACACCAACTGAAAGGAGGCTACAACCCCCTTTCCTTACCCCGTCCTGCCGCCCTGAAATACAAGTGTAGACCAACTATCACTACCACTATCACATCAACCTTCAACCTGTCATCGCCACTGTCACATCAACCTACAAATGATCAACCTATCCAACCTGTCATTGTCACCGATACTCAACTAGATCCTCTCACATGGATCATATATCAAGGACACCACTCAACTAGATGTCCAACATCACCAACAACTGTACCAAACTGTGCATCAACCATGCACCATAACCTATACCATATGCCTCAACCATCAACCATGTACATCAACACCATACCAAGTATCAATCCTGTACCATACCATGTATCAACCATGTACATCAACACCTGTACCATGCCACATACCAACAATGTATCTCATCCATATATCACATCACTTAATCATGCCATACACCATATACCACATGATATACCAAGTAAGTATTATCAATGGTGTATCTCAACCAAGTACCGACATCACCAAGAGATGTATCTCATACATGTGCTATCATATACCAAGTGTATTCCTCAACAATGTATAAATATCAATGACAACCATACATCATGTGCTAATGCTTCAAGAGTATACCAACAATAAGCCTCAAGCATGTACCATAGCCTCATCACCATGTAACCAAACCAGATACCAAGATACTAATACAACCAAGATGTACTACTAGTCAATGTACCATGCCAATATTACCAAGATGTACCATGCATCAACAAGACATGGCTCTCAAGCATGTTCCATATCATCACCAAGCATAAGATACAATCACTTAAGTATACCTGTAACCTATAATTGACCTGTTGTACTGTAATACTGACCTATAACACTGTCACAACCTTCAACAACCTGGTACCAACATTTCCCCCAAATTTTTATTAGCCTTGCGGGACTAAGACTCCCTGTCACACGAAGTCTCGCGTGACGTCCCTTAGGAAACCTGCGGGGGTGCCTCACGTGACACGCTCAAGTTGACCCACAAGGTCCTGCCAAATTAGGGTTATAGAAAAACCATAGCACTCTGCAGCTCCGAAACTTTTGCTCTTTCCTCGCACTTTATTCGTTGCCTCAGACTTGTCATCACATTCACCAATAGACCAAAATACTAGACCATAACATTCTCACAAGATAGATATTCAATGTAAGCGTGTGTACTTATGAGAGACTCCTTGAGGTGTATTTATACTTTTGCTAGGTAACCTCTTTTCTTATTCTTAGGGCTTCTTGAATTTCTTGTTACAACCACTTTACCCATTGATTCATTGATTTGTAACTACTTAGGGGCTTCTTGACCATTCTTCGAGGCTTCCAACTTCACAAGGCCATATCTCCCTAACCGTGAGGAACCACGTAGCATACCACCTATCACTAGAAACGACATGACAAGGACTATCCATCTATGAGTGTCTTACTTTATTTACATTGTCCTTCATTTCCATATTCCTCGATCAACTTTGCGTCCCATAACCATACCTTCAAGGCTTCATGTAAACTTCATCAAATGCACCCATCACATATGCTGACATCAACCACTCCATCAATGACAACTAACTCACCATCAATCGCAGTCACGTCTCTAGGGCTTCTAGACTTCTCCAAGGGTCGACATCAATGCAAAGCAATTGTCCAACAAAGAATTCCACTTGCATGATCTCTTGTATCTTTCCAATGTAACCTAACTTCCCCTATATTAGGTTTTGATCACAGTGGCTAGCGCAACTATATGGGTTGAACTCGACCTCCACTCCAAAATCTTGTGTGATGTGTCAATCATCAACATACTCAATGCATAAATGATGTCTGTATGCCCACATAGATGGAAACAAATGCACCTATAAAAATGTGAACAAAGGAGAGTATCATATGTCTAATAACCGAAGCATTAATAAAAACATAATACATGTTACAATTCAAATGTGCAATATTATAAATAGAACATGGTGTTCAGAGAGGTTGTTACATAGTTGTTGCACCTGATCCCTATGTTTAGTGCATCCATATCTTCTCCATGTGGGTTACAACCAGACACCGCATATTTCTCTTGTATCTAGTCAACCACCTAACCATTGGGACATATGTTTGGCATATTTTCTTTTAAATGATAAGGATAAGGCATGCTTCTGCCATTCAACCATCTGAATGCTTTCTTGTCACTGTCCCATTTTCTTATTTTCTCTTCATAAAACATGACCCATGGTCGCGTTGCCTCCTCGTTGTAACGAGCGAATTTATTGATGGCATCGATTTCTAAATTCGTTGATGTATACAAAAATTCAAAACGAATAGGATGAGATCAAATATATGTTATCAACTTAAAGAATGAATTTATTGATGGCATCAATTTCTAAATTTGTTAATGTATACAATAATTCAAAAAAAATAACATGGCTGAAATATATATTATCAACTTTAATGTAAACAATTTCTTTGTACTAAACTGAAAAAATATAATTGACTTACTCTTTATCAAGTGTCTTTTTTTTTTCCGTTCGTTTGGAGTAGCTCCCCTTCCCTTTTGTCATCATCTTGATGGTCATCCCAAATGACTACCCCTATTGTGTCGTCAATTTGCTTGATGTACTTACAACATAATAGAATGACTCGTATACTATGTACTCCTTTTCCATAGAGCCCTTCGATTTTGCCCTTTGTCATAAAAACCCCTTCAGTTTTTTCATGTACCTCTCTAATAAGAACATCCAATGACATGGGAGCACCCCAACTAATTCAATCTCATCAGGCAGGTGAATTAGAAGATGGACTTGCAAGTCCATAAAACTCATGGGCAGTTCCTTCTCAAACATACAAACAATCTAAGTTATTTCTCGATGCCACCGTGGAATGCTAGCCATATGAATCTCCCTTTATGTGATCCAACGTACAAATGAAGATAATTTCGATATGGCATGTTGCAGGTCCTGGGGAATGTCATGGTTCACACAACCATGCATGAGAAAAGGATAATGACACTATAAAATAGACACAAGCATCATTAATTTCCATAAAACTCTGAGTGCATAACATATTTTTAATGACGTCAGTATAGAAGAAGAATCATGTATTCAACATACATACCCTTAGAAAGTTAAGATGGTCATGTGATTTCAACCCCAAGAAATTCCCCTCTAGAGTGAAGCAACGTCGTAGAGTCGACCCATATAAAGAAGGTGCCTTCACACCTAATATAACTTCCTTCACCATAGAAGTATCATCTTTCTTCAAAATCCATGGGACATCACCTTCTTTAAAGATCAAGTGGGACCAACCTCTCCTCTAGTTTCGTTTCTTGGCCAATGTCTCCTTTTAGTATTTAAAGCAATAATATCTCTCCTAACAACCAATGAGTCGCTTGTATTCCATGATATGTGCCTCCATAAATAAGATGAAACATTTTTGAATATATGCATGGGATCTAGTAAGTGGCCAATCTTAAGAGGCTCCCAATATGGAAGTTCATAAAATACAGATTTCCTTTTCATACGAATGGGCATTTTCTCAACATAGGTGTCAAAAAATTCAGAATCGTCGAACATAGGTTCCCCATTTGAATCAAACAATTCTACCATTTCCTTCTCCTTTTCTGTGTCATATGCCCTATTCCAATCTGTCGGTGTCATTATTTTAGGTCTCCTGGTTCTCTCTGGTTTACCATTCAAAGCAGATGCAACTCTTCTATAAGGGTGGTCTTCTGTAAGGAATACCCTCAAAAAATTGTACACCAACTTTCGTAGGTGGTTGGACCACCTAGCCCTTATAGAAGGTCCACAACATTTACATCCATGATACTCTTTTATTACAATACCTGCGATGTTATCATATACATAGCATGTTAGTGTAAAAAATATAGTTGCACCAAACGAGGTATGCCAAATAACATTACATATATAAACAAATCAATGAACATGCTTACCAAAGCAAACTCCTAGTCCTGGATAATCGTGCGTAGTGTACACACATATGCCACACAATGTAAAAGACCTCTCCATTGGGATGGGTATTGGTACATCATATAGATGTATCCCTTCCCATAATTACTTAAATTCATTGATCAATGGTTGGAGGTAGACATCCATTCTCTTCATTTGTCTTCTACCCAAGACTACAAGAGCCAACATTAGATGTTCATTCTTCATAGATAACCATGGGGGGATATTGTTATTGATCACTACCACTTGCCAAACATAATAGTTGGTGTTTTGGATGGAATATGGGTTGACTCCGTCCATAGCTATGCTCAATCATAGGCTCCATTCTTCATCCTTGAATTTATCGGGCCATGTATCCTCTATATGCTTCATGGATATTGAACATGTTGGGATTCACATAACTCCTGGCTCACTTCTATGTGAGGCATGCCACCCCTACAACATGACTAATTATTTACAACGAAAGAGCCTTCAAATCCTTGGAATTATAGGCACATGCCTCAATATCTTATGAGGAGGACCATGTGCCTTACCCTTTTTTATTTATCCATGGTGTCTGTCATGCCCACATTCTGGACATATCTCTTTGTCTGCATATTCGTTTATGTATATAGTATAATCATTCAGACATGCATTGTATGATATGTACTCAACACTCAACATTTTTAGCATTTTCTTTGCCTCTGCGCAACTATCGGTCAATAGATTATCACTCGAAAGTACCTTATCTTTGAGTAACTTGCAATTAGTGGGCAATAGAAATGTACATTGTCATTAAGCATGAATAAAATCAACCCTTTTCTTCCTTCATTGTGTGACAATATTCCTTAAAAATTTAGGGGACTTAATGGTTAGTTACCTCAAAAGTGTCTAGAAACATGTGTCTGACATACCATACATTGCTTTTAAGTTGTACAATAATATTGTTGTCCCTAGTTGGGTAGACCTTGCAGACCCCTGTACTCGACCAAATAGAGGGGTGGTGGAAGCATGTTTCAAGATTTCAAAGAAGGTATCTATGACATCAATGCCATCCCCTATCTTATTTTGTTGGAATACATCTAACAACATACCCTCCATGGCTTGGGTATCTTGCAATAAATCATCCATACCAACCTCTATACCATTTCATTCATCCCAATAATGTGAAGAACTACTATTACTCTCAAGGTTTTGAATTAGTGGCTTAGGACGTAGTGGGAATTGAATATGTGGTTGTTTCAACCATTCTCGATATGCTTCCTCTCCGAGATGTTTTCATTTAGCAACAAGCTCGCGACTTGACATCGTAGTGGGGTACAATAGAAGAAGTTGGATAGGTTGTTCTTCATCAGAGTATTGATTGTAAAAATATTGAACATTACATCTATAATATTTTTTTTCCTCAGAAAAAAGCGTAAATTTATTCATCTGTAGAGAACAAATTTACATTCTGCAGGTGCTTGAAGCACTGTTCATCCATATAGGAGGATGACCATAACCATAAATATGTTCATATTAACGTGCAAAAAGAAAAAAAAAAATATTGGTTGTAAAGACAACATGAAATACATTGCCGATCCACTATTACTTCAAAATAAGAGAAACTATAGAAAAGTCTGTATGATGAGGGCAGAAAATGACAGCATATAAGAACTTCTAGATTGGAATTATATAAGAACATGAAACCATCAACTGATCAAATCCTATAGAATAACCCCTAAAAGATCCAATTTTTCATATTTCAACAACTAGTTGGCCTTCTAAAAAAGGCCGATGATAATGTTCAAGTGCTTCTCCATTCTTTGTTTCTGTAATGTTCCAATTCCCAAAGGGAATCAGAGTACCAACTTTTGAGAGTGAGTCAACATCAAAGTTTCGTTCCCTATAGACATGCTTTATACAAAATTAATCAAATGAGACCAAAAATCTTAACACTTCTTCAAGAAGGGGAAGCAAAAGTATGTTATGACATTGTTGTGCTTCTTGAATCCATTTTATAATAGTCATAGAGTCTCCAAATATTTGGATGGTTCGAACCCCTTTATCCACAACAAAGAGAAGTAAAATCTTGAGATCCATCAACTCCACATAGTTGTTTGTTCCAGGTCCTAAACCCATTTTTAATTTTAAATAATGCTGATCATATAGGAAAAGAACTCCCCCCCCTCCACAAAGTTGATTATGATTATGGGAGGCTCCATCAAAAAAGGCCCATGGATTTGAAGTATCTACTTGTTTTGACCGTATGATACGCATTTCTAGAAAATCCTTTTCCCAAGGGAAGTGGGATAGGATGCTTAGGGATTTTGAAGCAATAATTTCAGGGAGTAACGTCCTATCCTTGAAAATGATAGAGTTTTGAGCCAACCAAGTCCACAGCAAGCGATTAGTGGAAGAGAGTTGATTCTTCTATTGGTTGCAACTTGTAGCCAATATTTCGAAGCCTGTTCAATGGAGGGACCCTCCAAAACACAATTTTAGTGTAGAGAAAGAGACAATTCTTTCCAAATTTGACAAGTAAAAGGGCAGAAGAGGAGCAAATGGTAGACATATTCATTATCTGATTGTAGAGAGGGCACCAACCCGGGCCTGAAAATTGTCTCTTTTTCATGTTCTCCCAAGTTGGCACTTTGTTGTTAAGTGCGCACCACATAAAAATTATTTCCTTCAGAGGGCACTTTACTTTCCAGAGACCTTTCCACCACCAGTCAGGCTCCCTTTGGTGCAACTCCAGATTAAGGTAAATGTAACCCAGTTTTGGAGTAGAGACCTGAGGAGGTGCATGCTGCCAGACTAATTTGTCCTCTTTATTAGTGATTCTTATATGCGAAGATTGAATAGCATGAATGTAAAGTTCCCACAAATGTGATAAATTCCCTACGTGCCCCAATTACTCGACACTTTTCCATGCATGGTACCATATAGAAGTCCCGATAGGATTGACAATATGATGGAGGTGGTAGAAACCTTGATCATGGATGAGAGCGAGTAAATCAATAGGTAATATGTGAGAAACACCATTTCCAGGCTAGGGGTCAACACCAATACAAACTTGAGACCCTTTCCTATTCGCCAGGCCAGGCCGTCCCCGATTACTGGAAAAGAGTTTAGGACCTGTTTCCAAATGATAGAGCAGTTTGTCTGATTTTTTACTGAATTGAGGATCCACTCCACCAAGGATTCATGCAAAACACATTTATGCTCTACCACCTTCGTCCAGAGGCTGGAAGACGATAAAATTCTCCACCCCTACTTTCGCCACTAGGTCTTTAGAAAATAGGAAAATATTATTCAATCCCCAACCCCCAAGAGATTTTGGACGTGCAAGTCTATCCCATTTTTCCCAGGGAGTGAACTGATGTTCACGGGACCCTGACCAAATAAAATTAAAGCATATCCTTTTTGCCTTTTCAAGCACCTCTTTTGGAATCCACGCAAGAGACATCCAATAAACTAGGATAGCTTCTAGAACAAATTTAACCATAACTAATCTCCCTGCCTTGGAGAGCCATTGAAAACTCCATCCTTTAAGTCTTTTTTCCAATTTAGCAAGTAATCATAACCAATTTGATTTTTGGTCGCAATTTGGATTGAGGTAGAAACCTAAATATTTGATGCCTTCATTAAAATCCAATACAGAGTTAAGGAAATAACGATTTGTAGATAACCAGGTCAACATCCTCCAGGCTTGTGGCAACAAAAGTAGATTTTTGGTGGTTAATCAACATTCCTATGGCATTCCGAAAAAGAGATAGGATTTCTGCTAGTTTGTCTGCATCACGAGGAATACCATTACAAAAAATCAATATATCATCTACAAAAAGAAGATGTGTGACTCTCAGGGTAGGGGTGATCATAATTCCTTGGAAGTCCCCATTTCTGACTGCTTGATCTAAAACTCTGCTCAATCCCTCAACCACCAACATAAATAGAAGAGGGGATAGGGGACAACCTTGTCTAAGCCCCCATTTTGAATGGAGGAAAGGTGAAGTAACTCCATTTGTTAATATTGCAAAAGAGACCGATCTAATGCATTCCATAACCCATTTTATGAAAGGGACTTTAAAGCCTAGGTGGGTAAGGAGAAGCCTTATGTAAGATGAGTTGACCCGATCATAAGATTTTGATAAGTCAATATTTAGAATAGACCCTTTTGATTTGTTAATCTTTAAAATATGAAGTCCTTCCTGCGCTACCCCAATAGCTTCATGAATCTAACGACCCTCCAAAAACCCAAATTGTTCCTTTGAGATTGAATCCGAGAGAATGAATTTGATTCTCTTTGTAATAATCTTTGCTATAATTTTATATATACAATTTCATAGAGAGATAGGTAAAAAATCATTAAATTATTGAGGCTCATCGGATTTTGGAATGAGAGCAATAAATATTGAGTTGAAAGGAGCATGTATGCGCTCAGCTAGATGAGATTCCTCCACTACAACCAACAAATACTTTCCAAAAAGATCAAAGAAACCTGAGTAAAATTCCACTGTCCATCCATGCAGGCCTGAGATTTTGTCTTTTTGGCAGTTATGAAGGAATTCTTTCAGTTCTTCCTCAGTAACTTCTGCAAATAGTTCCCTATTACCAACTTCATCCACAAACCTAGGGAAGAAAAGGGCCACTCTTACTATATCAACTAATTTACCCTTTCCTCAACTTTGAAAAGGGAATGGAAGTGGTTTTTCCCCATTTATGCAAGGCCTTCAAAGGATGAAACCTCTTTGCCTTCATGGTCCTTCAAATGCCAAATAGTGTTTTAAGATTTTCTCCCTTTTGCATAAGCCTGGAAGAATTTAGTATCCCCATTAGCTAACCATATTTCCTCGCCTTTTTGTCTCCAAACCACTTCTTTGTCATCAAGAAGCTTCCTATGTCTACCTTCTAGGGATTTTAGTGCTTCTCTTAAGAGTGTCGAATCATACCCATTTTCCAACGAGTTGTGAATGTCTTCAACGTAAGCTTCAACCTCTCTCAATTCATGTTCATCCCTTCTGCATTTTTTGTGGGCCTATGGTACCAACACCCGCTTAATATTTTTAAGGTTTGTTGCAAACTGGATGACGACAAAGGTACCATAATCAACGTCGAAAGACACCCAAGAGTATTTTACCAGGGTTTGAAAACTCTCGACAGTGAGCCAAGATGCATTGAATTTAAAAGGGCTAGCTGGCTTATTCAAATCCCCAGATATTTCCAACCATATGGGCAAATTATTAGAATCACCACCGCATCCAATCCATTGTCCAAACTAGAGAGGTATATCCAAGAGTTTTTCTGATATCAGGAATCTTCCAAGACATTTTTTCACCCTGTCTTCATCTACCCTCTTATTTCTCCAAGTCGATAAGAGTTTTGTCGGTTCAATATCAATAAAGTCATTTCCGACCAGAGAATAAGTGAAAAAGTCAGCCTGTGATTTTGGTCTAGCTAAAGGACCCCAAACTTCAGTCGCCTCCAAAGAGAAGTTTGGGTCTCCGCCAATGATAATATTGGCATATTTGAGAAGAGATATTTTGAAAAGAGAATCCCCAAAGGGAGTCTGGTCCAAATACGACCCATATATATTTAAAACTCAAAACACCAACCCCAAACCTTCAACCAGAAAATCCACACTCACACAAGAATCCAATGCCAAAAAGTTTAAATCCCTGAACAATCGAGAGTGCCAGCCAACCACCAGGCCTTCCGATCTACCTTTAGCATCGATACCAATAAAAATCAAAGTAGGTAAAAGAGATTCTAACATCGGGACCATCGATGCTTCGTCCCCCAACATTTCCTGTAGTAAAATTATGCCAGACTGATTGACATAGATCATCCTCTTCAAGGCATATTTTTTTAGGGGGCTCGCCACACCCCGATAATTAAAATATAAAATCTTCATGGAGGATACCCTTTTGGGGTGACCAATGCTCTAAGGACCCCATGAATGGAAAGTTGCTTGCCAGTTGCAATATCTAGTAAGGCCTCGTTTTGAGCTATGTCCAAATTATAATTCTGCCCTCTGCCCTTTATGACTCCAAACAAACAAGGGTTTCGACCCAAACCCAATCCCAAAATGCTTGAAGACAAGGTTTAACAAGGGAGGGAATTTGTGGAACGAAGTTGGTATCAGACGACCAGATCCTTTGATCCTTCGGAAGAGGAAGCCGTCGAGGAAGGTGAGTCCAAAGGGGGAAAGGAAATATCCTGGATCAGAGAGAAGGAGGTGAAGGTGGACCAGAGGGGGTAAAAAGGGGAGAACCAACCAAATCCTTGGTGAACGTGATCCAGGTGGATATCGGTGGCCACCCACCTTTTCCATCTGGCTCAAAACAACTTTCTAGCAATTTTGACAATTTACTATTTTTAGCAGTTTTTTGGGTCCTAAACTTTTGGAGTCGTTTTGAGGCCCTAAACGACGTTTTTTGGGGTATGTTGCAATTCATGCAATTGTTGTAGTCCTCAGATAGATCTTTCCAACGGGCTATCATACGCCTAAAACAAATATCGTATGAAAAAGTTACGACCCCGGGAAGTTGATGTACTGACTTACCCAAACAGGGCCCACATGACTTTTGGCGCTTCATCTCCTATGGTTAGGTTTTTGGATGTTTAGGGTTTTTGAAACTCCTGTTTATTGTAAAAATGCCTTGAGAGCCTCATTGTAATCATCTTCTTGTGAATGAGCGCAACCGTCACATCTCTTCTCAGAGATAAGCCACCACCATTCCAACAAGCTTGTTTTCCGCTGCATTTTACAGTTTCAGCTTATTTCCTTATTGAATAGAAAACTAGTTTTACTGTATCTCTGTTATTCTGTGTTAAGCATCTGGTAATAATATGTAGTCATTTCTTTCTACTCATAAAATCTGGATCAGTGGTATCAGAGTGGTCTGCTCCTTGTCATCTTAATGCATGTCCCCAACGAGGTCGGAGTACAAAGATTTGGGTCTCAAGCTTGTTTCTCTTGAGGACAAAAGCTCTCGCACACCTAAGTAGCCTCTCATGGAAGGAGAAAAGAAAGATGACAGGATAGGATATCCTTTCAAACTGTTGATTGAGGAAGCCCTCACGCAACAAAGGAACGAGATGATGGATAATTTCGCGCAAATCCTTCAGTGACTACCAACAGGCGACACATCTTCTTCGAGCGGAGGCACTGCCCCCTTCAAGGTACAAATAAACTTCGATATTCCTATATTTGAAGGTCAGATAGACACAGATGCTGTAGAAAAGTGGTTGAATCTACTAGAAGGGTATTTCTCTATCTATAACTTTTCGAATAGAGAAAAAATTACTTTTGCGCTCCTCAAAGCCGTTCCCCATGTCAAAGATTGGTGGGAAACTTTCTGTGAGCAAAAGGAAATAGAGGAACCCTCATTATTTATAGTCACGACCACCTGGGAATCCTTTAGGGATTCTATTAAGGAACAATACTACCCTGTCGAAAGTTATGACGACTTGTATACAAAATGGACCACACTGCGGCAAGAAAGAGACCAAGCAGTGCCAGATTTCACAAATATCTTCCATACCTTGCGCACCAAGCTGGGTATCAAATATTCAGAGAGACATCTGGTGCTCAAGTATTGAGGTGCTTTGCATAGATACATCCAGACTGAAATGGAATTTCTGGACATCTCATCCTTGGGCGCGACCTACCGATATGCCGTGAAAATCGAGCAGAAGCTCAAACAAAAGACGCGACAATTTGGGTCGAGGAACCCCTCACAACAAAAGCCAGGAAAGGGTGGCCCCAACCCACAAAACAAAGGACAGAGCAAAGATGGACAGTATTAGGACAACTAGTCCAAGCTACAAGCAAAGAAGGACACTAGAAAGACAAAGAAAGATACCGGGAAGTGGTGCGACTTCCATAAGAGCCCTTGGCATAACACTGTTGACTGCCGCTCAAAGAAGAAGCTAGTGGCCGAAGTGAAAGCCTCTGAATTAGATGCGGGTTCTGATTCTGAGTCAGAACTAGAAAGGGGAAGATGGATCATTGACGCATAACCCAGTGCCACCATTTCTACCACCAATCTCCAACATGGTGAACCAGACAAGCTAGAAGAAGGAGAGCGTCTCTTCATTCACAGATGTGGGTAAAAGGCACCCCACTGCACTTCATCGTTGATAGTGGTAGCCAGAAGAACCTCATCTCAACAGAGGTCATCAAGCGGCTGGCCCTACCAACAACGCCGCACCCACAACCCATTGGATGGCTCCGCCAAGGAAGTGATATCCGCGTCAACCAACAATGTCGATTGTCGTACGACTTCAAGCCCTTCAAAGACGTGGGATTGTGTGATGTTTCTCCTCTCGAAGTTTGTGATGTTCTTTTGGGCCAACCTTATTTATGGAAACGTCATGCTGTATATGAGTCTAGGCCTCGTAGTGTTATTATTACTTTGAACATGAAATTGTACAGGATACCAGAGGCTGTCCCACCTAATGCTATTTCCTTGATCTTTGCTAAGCAATGCAGGAAGGTCATCTCTCAGACGGGGAAGTTTGTCTTCTTCATGATTCGCTCTCAGAATGAGAGAAAAATCACAGCCACATCCAGGGTCTCCGTGGCCGACCTCTCCACACAGCAGAAGCAAGTAGATAAGGTCATGGAAGAATACTCAGATATCTTCTCCTCACCTACTGGAGTACCTCTGCACTGCCAGGTCAAGCACCCCATTGATCTGACCCCGCACTGCTGCCCAATGGGCCAATCTATTGCCGCTCTCTATTAGAGAATGAGGAGATCAAGCAATAGATCCAAGAATTGCTCCACAAGGGACACATCCATCCTAGCTCATCACCTTGCGGTAGCCCAATCGTGATGGTACAGAAGAAATATGGAACTTGGTGACTTTGCATTGGTTATTGGGCTCTGAATAAAATCACAGTCAGAAACCGGTACCCGATTCTCGGAATCAACGACCTCCTTGATCAAATCATGGGGGCCAAATACTTCAGTAAGATTGATCTGAAGTCTGGCTACCACCAGGTCCCGATAGAATAGACAGATGTATGGAAGACCGCCTTCAAATCGAAGGAAGGCATTTTTGAATGGTTGGTCATGCCCTTTGGTATGAAAAACACTCCAACCACTTTCATGAGGATGATGGATGATATCCTGCGACCATTCACCAATACTTTTGTAGTGGTGTATCTTGATGACATTCTCATTTACAGTAAGACTTGGGCCGAACACTTGCAACATATTCAACAGGTTCTGCACACCCTGCGACAGCACAAGCTATATGCCAACTTGGAAAAATGCTCCTTCAGCATGGACAGGGTACATTACCTAGGCTACATCATTGATCAACATAGCATAGATGTGGATCCAACCAAGATCCAAGTCATCCGTGACTAGCCAGCCCCAACCACACTCACTGAGCTTCAGAGCTTCTTGAGCCTTGCCAATTTCTACCGCAGGTTTGTGTTGGGATTCTCCCATATTGTATGGGCCCTCAGCCAAATAACCAGGGGTGGTGGTAAGGTGAAATTTGCATGGGGCCAGCCCCAACAACAAGCGTTCAATGATTTGAAGCAACACTTGTGCTCAGTCTTAGTACTTTCACTACCAAACTTGCAGGAGCCCTTTGAGATTGAGACTGATGTTTCAGACTATGCTATGGGTGTCGTTCTCACGCAGCATGGCCACCCCATGGCCTATCATAATGAGACACTATCAGATGTTGTCCATAAGTACCCTACTTACGACAAAGAAATGTACTCCATTGTGCAAGCCTGCCGCTAGTGGAGACATTACATTCTTGGGAGGCAGATAGTCATCAACACTGATCATAAGCCACTGCAGTTCATGCAAACACAAGGAAAATTGTAGAATGACTGCCATCCAAAGTGGTCCACATACTTGCAACAATTCCACCTCAACATCAAGTATAAAACATGAAGCACCAACCGTGTCATTGATTGCCTTAGCAGACCACTAGTCGCGACACTCACCACAATGCTAGACTCATGCGGCCATGAGACCTCTGGATGGCCCCAACTTTATGAGAAAGACCCAGACTTCGCCACCACCTACCAAATGTTGGGTGCAAAGGCAGTTGTCGATTATTTCCATCTTCAGGATGGGTTGTTGTGTCGTCTGGGCCATATATGTGTTCCCTCAAGTGAGCGAGCGAAGCTGATCTGGGAAGCCCACTATAGCCGAGTGGCAGGACACTTTGGCGTCAAAAAGACAGTGGCRATGCTACATAAACATTTCTATTGGCTGAAACTTCGACAGGAGGTCAGCAAGTATGTCAGGTCTTGCACTGCCTGTGCTATTGCCAAACCAACCACTAAGAAACAGGGCMTGTACACCCCTCTTCCTACTCCTGACAGACCATGGGAATCCATCTCAATGGACTACATGTCGGGCCTCCCATCCACCAAGCGGGGAAATGACTGTGTTTTTGTGGTTGTCAATCGCTTTTCTAAGATGGTGATTCAGGTTGCTTGCAAGAAGAGCATCACAGCAGAAGCCACTGCCAAGCTCTTCTTTGAACGAGTCCGGGTACATTTTGGAATCCCACAAACAATTATCTTAGATCGGGACAATTGATTTCTTAGCACATTCTGGTCGAGCCTCTGGTCACTGCTGGACACCAAGCTCACCAAATCCACGACCTTCCATCCCCAGACAAATGGCCAAACCGAGGTCGTAAATCGAATGATCCTGCATATCCTTCGCATGTATAATTCCAAGAACCCTCACACATGGGATGAGAGTCTTCCCTATGTCCAACATAGCTACAACTGAGCCCTACATAGCTCAACAAGCCATAGCCCCTTTCAGGTGGGGTTGGGATTCCAACCATTGGGTCCCATAAATGTTGCACTTCCCCTTGCGGTCACCTCGATCGACTCCTCTCCTACTCCAACTGAGGCTGACAAAGCCACCCGGTGCATTGAGAGGATCCAACACATTCGCCAACAGGTTCAGGATATCCTACAGAAGTCCAATGACAAGTACAAGCAACGCCATGATCAACATCGGGTTCCACATAAGTTTCAGGTGGGCTATAAAGTTTGGTTGCACTTGCAGAAAGAACGCCTTAAAGGACCCTATCTGAAGATTTTCCCACTCTGTTATGGGCTGTACACCATCACCAAGGCTATGGGGGATAATGATTTTGCGCTCAACATTCCTCCTTTCCTTGGCCTGCACCCAGTGTTCAACGTGGACCTCCTTCGGCCTTATTTCCCACCATTATTGGACACCTTAGATGTAGTAGAACAACTGACACCAACAAATCTCAACCCCGATTGCATACAACAGGCATCCATTGATCAGATTGTGGACACACAGATCAAGGGCACTCAACAACAAAGGATCCAGCTTTATCGAGTCGTCAAAGCAAGGCAGCTCCTGTACCAAGGCAAGTGGCTCACCCGGGGCCAAATTCAGCAAAAAAATCCTCATCTGATGGGGGAACTCAACGCAATGGAGAAAATTGCTTCTTAAGGATGGAGGATTGATCTAGGTGGATATCAGTGGCCACCCACCTTTTCCAGCTGGCTCAAAACAACTTTCTAGCAATTTTGATAATTTACTATTTTTAGTAGTTTTTCAGGTCCTGAACTTTTGGAGCCATTTTGAGGCCCTAAACGACGTTTTTTGGGGTATGTTGTGGTTGCAAAATTTCATCATGAATTTTTTTGCAACTGTTGTAGTCCTCGGATAGATCTTTCCAACGGGCTATCATACGCCTAAAACGAAGATTGTATGCAAAAGTAACGACCCCGGGAAGTTGATGTACTGACTTACCCAAACGGGGCCCACATGACTTTTGGCGCTTCATCTCCTAGGGTTAGGTTTTTGGATGTTTAGTGTTTTTAAAACTCCTGTTTATTGTAAAAAGACCTTGAGAGTCTCATTGTAATCATCTTCTTGCGAATGAGCGCAACTGTCACATCTCTTCTCAGAGATAAACCGCCACCATTCCAACAAGCTTGTTTTCCGTTGCATTTTACAGTTTCAGCTTATTTCCTTATTGAATAGAAAACCAGTTTTACTGTATCTCTGTTATTCTGTGTTAAGCATCTGGTAATAATCTGTAGTCATTTCGTTCTTCTCATAAAATCTGGATCAGAACGAGAGATTTTTTAGAGAAGAGGCCCAACCCAAACCTAAGTAAGAAAAATCATTAATTAGGACATAGATAGAAGGAGGAATAGAAGTATGCATACCCAGATAAAAGGAATGGGCCTGAACGTGCTCATGAGATAATTGAACCCCAACATTCACCGCAAGATTGGAAGAAGGAAAAGGATCCCATTCTTGAGATACAAAAACATCAATCTGAGAGTCCTCAACATCAACATGGAAAGCATGTCCTATCGCCAAGGAACCTTCCAAAGAATCATGATAAGAGTTGGATCCCTCACTCCTATGAGAATCTTTTGTTTTCCTACTTTGGTGGGAGATCTCCTTGCCTTGCAATCACGAGAGTGGCAGGGGCCAGTCCTTAAAAATATGGCTGTAATCATGGCAACAAAGACATTGGAAGGGCACTCCTTCATAATCAGGACTATGGAGATTAACAAAACCCCGCAACGACAAGTTCATCTCCTTTGCCAATCCATCATGAACATTCAAGGAAACCAGGATACAAGCAACCAACATCTCCCTAGATGATTTGTGAGACATATCCGCATCCAAGAAGGAACCCAAAGCATTTTCGATCTCCTTGAAGCAGTTAAAAGACCAGAATTCAGGGGGAAGACCCGACAAACAAACCTAAATAGGAAATGCGTCCATATGTTCCTTGGTGGCATCGAAAATCGGATTCCAATGCTTCAGAAGTATTGGGTTGGAGTCAATGCACCAACATCCGTTGAGTGCCCTATCCACTTTGGGATGCCTCCTTGAAAATTAGCAAAAACCTTCCCGAGCTAGCCAATTGACAGTAGGATGAGGGTTATAAGAGTTCCTCCAAGTAGAGTCGACCCAATCCTGAAGAGTTTTGATGTTAAAATGATAGCCTTGTGCCCTACCAATGATATCCTTATCTGCTAATTCCACCACCTCATCCATAGTAATATCATCCCCCAACGAAATATTGATGGGTTTGTTCGAGGCTTGAATGCACTTGTTTTTTTTGGGGCGAGTACCAGCCTGAGCTTGAGGAGACGCCCTATCAATACCCAGAACAGGGGATGACCTCGCTGAAACCTCCTGCTGGCCTTCAAACCTCAACTCATCTCAACCATTGAGGTTTGTGTTGAAATTTTGGTATGCTCATTTAACCATAAACAATGTCACATCATTGTCACCCAACCATAGGAATTCACACATGCCACCCCCGAGCACATTAACCTTTGACACAATTATTATGGAAATCCATACTAGAACCAACAAATAAACCCTAGCTGCTAACTGCAACAACAACTCAAGACTAGTAGAGTGCTCCTCTAAGGGTAGCACACAAGAGAGAGAGTCTCCATATCCATAGAACAAGTGCCATACACAACTACAACAACTACAATTGCACTACTCTCTCAACCTTGTGCCATACTTAGTGAGAATATCACCAAGAGTTTCACCAAGAACCACCAAGAGAATCAACAAGATAATCACCAAGAATATCACTTGATATCGCTAGAGAGAGACCAAGACTAAGAGATGACCATATGCCCTTATTCCTCCACAAGACTTGCGCTTTAACTGGGTATCCAAATGATCTAAAACGTCCTCTATTTATATTAATTTGTCTAGTGACTTTTCTGGCTGGGCCGACCTGACTTTTTGGTAATTATATATATTCTAATATTATTTATTCTTCTAGGACGACTTGTCTTCTAGGGTTTTCACACATCTGTTTAACGGTTCTCTTACTTTCGAAATATTCTAACCTAAGTACAAAGGTTACACTTGGAGGTTAATTCATCTCGTAGCTACTAAAACATCAACACTACCTCTTAGCTAGGGGGGTATTAACTAAGATGTTTTTCATGTAGTGGTCTCAAACATATCCATCCATCTCACATGGCATGGGTAAGACTCACATGGTCTTCCAGACATGTCTATAGGTAGCATCACCATAGACACACATGCTATCATATGATCAAACAGATCATGTAACAAGTATCACCATCATAGCCGCACATTATCCATCTAACTGGAAAACACCTCCAACACTACTGGTTGGCCCTCCAGCTAGTAACCTTTGATGCTACTGATCGACACTCTAACTAGGAATCATTTCCGACACTACATGTCGACATCTAGTTCATACAAAATTAGTAACTCGTCATCTCATACAAAATCTGACTAAAGAAATTTAACACTCCCTCTTAACGAGGAAGGTATTCCTCTTAGCACAATCATCATCATTACTTATGCGCTTCTGCACACCTCAACCATTGTCCCGTTTAATTTCATGAATCCATACATCATAAGAAGTTCTACACTTTCACTGGAGTAGCATACCATCCTTTGTTGGAGTAGCATACCAACCTGCATTGGGGTAACATACCGGCCTGCATTGGAGTAGCATACCAACCTGCGATAGGGTAGCATACCAGTGTGCATTGGAGTAGCATACCAACCTCCAGCAAGGTAACATACCAACCTACATTGGAGTACCAACATGAGCTGGGGTAGCATACCAGCCTGCATTGGAGTAGTAACTTGCGTCGGGGTAGCATACTAGCCTGCGTTGGAGTACCAACCTGCTCTAGGGTAGCATAACAACCAACGTTAGAGTACTAACCCGTGTTGGGGTAGCATACCAGCCTGCGTTGGAGTACCAACCTACGTTGGGGTAGCATACCAACCTACGCTGGAGTACCAACCTGCACTGGGGCAACATACCGGCCTGTGTTGGAGTACCAACCTGCTCTGGGGTAACATACGAGACTGCGTTGGAGTACCAACCTGCGCTGGGGTAGCATACTAGCTTGCGTTGGGGTAGCATACCAGCCTACATTATAGTACTAACCTGCGTTGGGGTAGCATACTAGCCCGCGTTGGAGTACCAACCTGCGCTGGGGTAGCATACCAGCCTGCGTTGGAGTACCAACCTGCATTGGTGTAGCATACCAACCTATGTTGGAGTACAAACCTACGGGGTAGCATACCAACCTGCGTTGGAGTACCAACCTGCACTGGAGTAGCTCCCACTACTGGGGTCACTTCAATCTACTGGGGATCACTTCCCACTACCGGGGAACACATCTCACTACTGGAGAAAACAATCACTTCTCACTACTGGAGAAGTCTTTCCGAGACACTCCAAGATTGTCTTTGAAATACTCAAACTTAACTCTGGACACGGGCTTGGTCAATACATCTTCTACCTGTTCATCGATAGCAATATATTGGAGCAAGTGTCTCGTCATAGTCTTCTCCCTCTTTTTGGGAGAATCCTCTGGACATAAATCAAGCTTTGTACATCTCTAGGCTATTTATCTGCAACATGCTTGATCTTGTAGATCAACTTAGAAGTCACCACTGACTTCCTTTCTGATCTCAGAACCAAGGAAAATATATTTATCTCAATCCTTTTGACTGGCTTCCTCCTCGGTCAATGTAGCAAAGTCTACCGAAGCAAGGGAATCTTCCCATAATATCTCATATCTCCACGAAGCCTCTGAAGCTTCGATATAGCCTCCTCAACTCATGGCACCTATTTCTCAGTCCTGGAAGACGTCTCTCTCTTTCATCTGAATATGAGGAGGAATACTTTCTGAATGAAAGTCTCTAAGCCATTGACCCTCTCTGAGTCTATATAATCTTCAGAAGATTTCCTTTGAAGTCTTCTATGAATGGTCATGGGGAGGATGCTCCTCCCTATTGGATCGTGAGGGTTGACTCCCTTTGAAATCTAGTTCCTTCTGAGCTGGTACTTGTTGGGGTGACCTGCCTCACCACTGCTGGGGTCGCCTGCCTCACCATTGGTGGAGCCATCTTCTCCTCATGATATGGCTCATCAATTTTATATATCTATATATTTGCATCCTGCAATGTGTCGTGGGACCATGTTGTCTTCTTCTTGGTTACTACAATGATTCTGAGTAGACCCTTCTGGCTCTACTAACTCTTCTTGATCTGAGGAGTGATCAACTGCACTAGAGAGATTTGTTCGGTCATCTTTGGAGACTCCTACTCCTTACAATCAATCTTCATATGAGATACTCAATATCCCACAAGAAAACACCCTTCTTCATCTTCTTCTTCTTCGATACATGAATGTATACGGTCATGTATACAACTTCTTATCTGGATAGTCTACTCCATGTCTCAAACTAGAGACCATCTAATATGTTGTCTCCTGCAACCGTCACTATAGCTTCCCTCGGAGTTATCACCTGTGAACTGCCCGGAACAAGGACAACAAAAAAGGGAAAACAATAGACAAGAATAATACTCTCATAATAATAAAAACATGAAGGAGAACAATATTCACAGTAACTCCTTCTCAGAGCTATTCCTTGTGACCTGCCTAGAACAAGAGCCAAAATAAAAATACAATAGTAAGGAATGGAACAACACTCTTCTAGTGTTGTGATCAATCATTCCTTCATGGTAACCTGCTCAGAACAAGAAAACAAGAACAAAAAGTATAATATCATTTTCATAATAACATATCTATGTCAACAAGAATAAAATACAATCTCATGGTAATCATCATATTATTACCAAGGTGACCTGCGTGGAAGCAAAACTAGAAGTATCTCCTAGGGGAGATGTTAGTTCATCTTGCAAACAAGTACTAACATTTATATGCTGCTAAGTATTCATTGTATCTAGCAATAATATAACCTTTCAAGGAATGTTGTCACAACTAGTAATGTAGCTATTATCAAACTTGATATGTGCAAATTGGAAACTTATTAATTTAATCAATCAAACCTAGAACCTGGAGTCTTATCTTCAAGAACGAGTGTTGTTGATTTTCTTCCGAGTCTCCTTCACTCAAAATGAAACATATTCTCTTCAACCCGTCCCATGTACTTAAGACAATATACTTTCTTGACAAAAATTTGAGCTAGAGAATATAATGCAAATAAACTCTAAAATCTCAACCTTAATCAATCTATTACTTTGACTAAAGTTAGTTTCTAACTTTAACTTTGAACATAGGTTAGTATGATAATCATAACTTCAATAGATCAAAATACAACTAGATGTTCATAAGATCACAATAATTCCATAACAACTAAAGGCATATGAAAACAATCAAACCTAGAGTGCGTTGTTCCTCTGAATGTGTTGGATCTGAGATCCTTCTGGATCTACAATTGTTGCTTAAAATAGAGATTCCTTCTCTTGCAATCACACTCAAAATACTGATACCATTTTAAACATATATAAGTACATACCTCTGACAACATCAACAGTTAGTGGCATCATTCGACAACAACAACAAGCAATGACAAACCTTAAAACTTCAAAGGTTCTCTAATTTGTAATCTAAAGGTAGCTGGAGATGCGCTAGAGTAAGGCACACTAGGACAACCAAAAATTTAGTCCCAACATTTCACATAAACTTTCACTGCAACTGGTACTGCAAATTGCACTACAACTGGCACTGTAACTGGTGTTGCAACTGGCACTGCAACTGGCACGAAGCAACTGGCATGAAGGAACCGACATGAAGGAACTGACACTACAACTGGCATTGCAGACCTAGGGTTTTATGAGGAAACCCTAATTTTTCAACTTAAAAAATTTGCAGATATGATCTGGGGAAGAGATGTGCCCTACTTAGGCAACCTTCTTAGTAATTGCTCAATGAGTTGGACAATGGGGGAAACTAAGGATCTTCCTTCCAAAGGTTAGACTGTTACAAAGGAAACCAACTCTGATTCCATGATGAAATTTTGGCATGCTCGTTTAACCATAGACAATGTCACATCATTTTCACCCAACCATAGGCATTCACATATGCCACCCCTGAGCACATTAACCTTTGAGATAATTATTCCAGAAATCCATACTAGAACCAATAAATAAACCCTAGCTTCTAATTGTAGAAACAACTCAAGACAAGTAGAGTGTTGCTTCTCCAAGGGTAGCACAAAAGAGAGAGTCCCCATATCCATAGAACAAGTTCCATACACAACCGCAGCAACTGCAACTGCACTACTCTCTCAACCTTGCGCCATACTTAACAAGAACATCACCAAGAGTTTCACCAAGAACCATCAAGAGAATCACCAAAAATATCACTTGATAGTGCTAGAGAGAGACCAAGACTAAGAGATGACCATACACCCTTATTCCTCCTTGCATATGCAACTGCAACTCTCCACAAGACTTGCGCTCTGACTGGGTAGCCAAATGAGCTAAAACATCCTCTATTTATATTAATCTGTCTAGTGACTTTTCTGGCTGGGTCGACCTGACTTTCTGGTAATTATATTCTAATATTATTTATTCTGCTAGGCCAACTTGTCTTCTAGGGTTTTCACACATATGTTTAATGGTTCTCTTACTTCCATAATATTCTAATCTAAGTAGAAAGGTTACACTTGGAGTTTAATACCTTCCATAGCTACTAAAACATCAACAATTTGAGGGTTCCAAGAGAGCTGCAATAAAACCTTTTGGTGACTGAGAAAAACATTTTTCGAGCACATACAAATTGTAAAATCTGGGGAAGAGTCGATGGGGGAGAAATTTTTTCCTAGGCCAGAGAAACCAATAGCCCGAGAGCAAGTAGATAGATCACCTTCAAAGACAGTAAAGGGAAGAGATGGCTTCGAAAAGGCCCAACTCGCTTGTGAAGGAGAAGGTGGTAGAGTCAGATTGCCCGAGAAGAGAGGAGATGTAAACCCTCCCACCAAAGATCCAACATTGGTGCCATTAAGGAATGGTGGATGAAAACTAAGGGTAGGAACCAAACTAACTCCAGAAACCAAACCAAAACCCTAAGAGGCTTCGTGCCCTGGCGAGAAAACACTGACAATCAACGAAGCTGTGTGGGGATGACAAAGAGGAAGCGAAGGTGACCTAACCTCACACCGATGCTCCATAGATGAAAACCTTTGGTCACGATCTTCAAAGGAGACAGGAGGACCGCCAATTGGCTGTGTCCATAAAAACTGTTCAGAAGGGTCAGGGGAATAGTCTACAATATTGTCATAAATCGCCATTTTACCAAGAAGAAAATCCCCGTCGCCAATACTTCCTGACTATGATCCTCCAAACCTAACCTCGTATTTGAGAAAGCAACCTGTAGGCACTAATGGCTCCATAAGACAAGACTACATGGAAAGAGGAAGAATAAATGGGCCTATGGATGTGGAGGAAACCACAGAGCCATCATTACATTGATAATATTAATAACACAATGCATTTAATATGTTCAAACATTATACCAAACTCTTATTAGAAGCATGGACATTTTTTTCCCCAATAATAAACATGAAACCAACCACTTTATAAAACAAATGTCAAATTAAGTAATATATTTACATTAGTTCCATTGAAAATCCAAAAATACAATTACTCAATCATATTTTTCTTACGCCCATATGGGGTTTTCTACATAAAAGAGATCCAATTCACGATGTAATACCATTGACCCACACTGGTTGTTGGAAGATGGCATGTTAGGATTGTTATGATAAAGAAGCTGCCCATTTTCAACAAACATATACTTGCGATATCTTTCTTCTGATAAGAGCTTTTGGAATTTTGGGACTACGAGCATATCTTGAGCATCTGAACTCGATCCTACAAAATTCAATGCACAATTATTCAACTGCACCTGTATACATAACATAAATTCAATGAGATAAATGAATTATCAATAAAATCTAAACATGCTACAATTGACATGAGATAACTTGGAGGACTTCCAAAGATACGAAATGGGCTAGAATATGAGGAATTGACCATTTGATATTAGAATTCCTTTTTTCCTGAATCTGAGCCGAAACCGTCATCTTGGGTAGCATAGGACAATCTAATTTCAAAAATAATTTTGAATAAATTTTATAACTTGACGGTGCACTTCATCGTATAAAGACGCACTGATGCGTATGAATAAACCAAATGCACCAGTGCGTTTAATTGAGCGAAGCACCAAAGACTAACCTCTGTTATTGCCTCTGCAAAGAAAAATCTCCACAAAATTTAAATGCGGATGTTTGAATTTGCATTGTGCAAATTTAACTATCTGATGGTGTGTTATTACTTACACACCACACCGATGCGTTTTGAACAACATAACACACCGACTGAAGCAAGTTAGAAAAATAACGCATGCTTACTATCAATACATTGAAATTTATTATAAAGTAAATTAGTGGGTTATACGCACAAACCTCACCGGTGCGCTACTCACTGTATAACGCACTGAAAATGTAACTTTCGAAGAAAAAAAAAATAGTGCACCCGTTTATCATCAATGCCCCGAAATACAACAAAAAAATGAGCGGGAATTTGAGTTTTTGTTTTTATAAAGAACAACCCCATTCATTCTTTTATATTTTTGCTAGAATTTAGAAAGGAGATTTGTGCAATAGAGATTTATCAACAAAGACTTCAGAGTGGGTGGATTTTTTTTGAAGAACCAAATTCGAGGGGGATTACTGTAGATCATATAAAAATATGCAAAGGAGAAATTTCAGGTATATGATTTCATTATATTAATCATCTGAATCATTCTCCTATTTGATTCAAACAATTTTCAGTGCACTCCCAAACAAAAAAAAAGTGTTTCATAGTTACCTTCACTATTGGAAGCCCTAATTTCCTCATTATTTTTTTTCTTTGTCTTGCTATATTTCACAAGGAGATTTTTTTTAAGCAATTTTTTTATAGGGTTTATTTAATTATATATGGGCATTTCCTATCTATTGCAATGAAACCACTCATTGCATTGGATCCCAAACCGTCCTGTCGTTGTCAGTTTTCTTTTTGGAAAAACGTCAACGCGATGACCACTGCACTTTGTACATAGTAAGAGCATCGATGCATATTTTTACGTAAACAAAACCGCTCAATTTAATTTGAAAATAATATTAAAAAATCCTTTTCATGGTTGGTGGTGCACATTTTACCTAGATAAGCACTGGGGCGGATTTTTTACAAAGCCCACGTTGTGTTTAAAATGGAAAAATTACTGTTTTTATATGGAAACCACCGTGTCTTAAATTTGTTCACAGGTCGACGATGCGTAATAAATAACACTTAGGAAGCCATGCTTTTCTTAATTCATAGAGCATTGAATACAAAAACCTGTAAAACTTTTTCAATTTCGTTATGACACTATTATAATATACCAGTACATATATATATGGTTGATGCCGTGGTGTGTATTAAATTACTATATGCACATGTCGCAAGAGGAGCCATCCCAAGTACAAATTACAATGTGCATCATAGGTATGCAATCATTTATTTATTCTTTTATGTGCATCAAATTTAATTATCGAGCGAAATACTATTTTTCAATTGTTTTGTTGCAGAAAAGAAAAAAAAACAGAATCCATTCAACACATAAGACATGACGACGAGGAATAAAAGGGTTGATCCCAAACTTTTTGAGTATTTACGTTTTCAACCTTTCTTAAGATTTCATGTTTGTTGTGATATTTATATTTAAATAATTTATTTACACTTGTCCATGTATGTCTTCTAGTAGGTGCTAACATACAAAGAGGATCCAACCAATGAATTGATAAACATTGAGTTAAGTATGGTTTATGAATATATGTTGAAGAGTGAAATTTTAATTGAACAATTTGTAAGTGGACATGTTGTTTAACTTCCCTTGTTTTATAATTAATGAAAAAATAAGAAAACTTTATATTGATTATATTGGCTGTGCTTTGTCAAGTCGTATTAAACATACAAGAAACAAAGTATGGAATGCAACCAACAAAGAAGATTTTGAGAGAATGCATCAAGCACGACTTCGAAAGAATGCTTATTTATGAAAGACTTGGTGCTAAGGTATGTTTTTTTATTTATGCAATCATGTATATTCTACCATATATATAAATGTAGATATACTTATTACAATTTATTTCTATGTTTGTAGATGGAAGATGAAGGAGTGGAACATAAAAAAACAAGCTGATTAATAAAACATCATGTTAAAAAACCAAAGTACAATATCACCTACAAATGATGAAGAAATGAGGCATGCACGCAGATTGAGCAGTGACAATAGTTCCACTGATGAATGGCAATCGATATAATTGAATGTTATTGCAAGTTGTATATTTTGAAATATTTGTCTCTGAAAACCAAGGATTTTGTTTAATGTACTCAAGATATTGTCCCAATTGCATGAGGACATGTTGCCAATAAGTGTAACAATTACAAATTGGTTTCAATTTGATTATTGTGAACCTTTACGTTGCCCCTTTTTGTATGACAATATGTCTCTTACTCGTATATAATAAAATGGGTTTCTTATTTCATTGCATTATCGAATGTTGTAAAATGTTGTGTTCCTAAATAATTATGTGGATGTTTTACATTGTTACAAATAATA
>ML780700.1:171800-198873 GCA_009831015.1 Picea engelmannii | reverse complement strand
CTCACCAGCCTATAAAACATAATTACAAGTCATAATGAAATTGGGGCACATCCTTGGGGTATTACAATCCCCTCCCCTTATTTTTTCACTGTCCTCAGTGAAACTTTCACACAACATCAACAAGATTTCCAAAATATTAAAAAAGATGCGGGTATTCTGCCCGCATTGCATCTTTATGCTCCCATGTTGCGTCCTCAGGACCGTACCAGGTCCACTGGACCTTTACAAGCTCTATGGCTAGATTCCGAAGCTGTTTTCTTTTCCGGTCCAATATGTGCACATGATGCACTTGCATGACACCTTCTTGCTCCACCTGAATCACATTCCAATCAATTACATGATTAGCATCAGGTATATATTTCTTAAGTAACGAAACATGAAACACATTATGTATAGTCATGGATGCAGGTAATGCAAGCATATATGCAACTGGCCCAATCCTTTATAGGATTTCAAATGGCCCACAAAATCTGGCTGCCAACTTGGAACAGTTTCCCAGTCTCAGGGAACTTCTATTGGATTTTACTTTTAGAAAAACATGATCTCCCACTTTAAACTCTCTATGGGTTCTGTTTTTATCAGCATAACTTTTCTGCTTGTCTTGGGCAACTTTCAAATTCTTCTTAATTTTTAGCATTTGTTCTTCCATTTCCTTGAGCAGCTCTGGCCCAACTACTGCTCTATCATCTGGATTATTCCAACTTGCTAGAGTATTTCACTTCCTACTATAAAGTGCTTCAAATGGGCTCATCTTCAATGATGCTTGACACCCATTGTTGTAGGCGAATTCTACCAAATGTAGGTAGTCTTCTCGTTTCGATGGTTTGTCCATTACATACGTCCTCAGTATGTCTTCTATCACTTGATTCACCCGCTCTGTCTTCCCATTCGACTCATGATGATAGGTTGTACTGAAATTCAGATTTGTTCTAAATCCCTTGAATAACCCTTTCCAGAAATTCGAGGTAAATTTAGGGTCTCTGTCAGACACAATTGTCTTGGGAATTCCGTGCAATCGTGCCACTTCCTTCATAAAAATATCAGCAACCTCCACTTCCTTGTGAGTAGTCTTTAACATAATGAAATGGGCAGATTTCGTAAGCTTGTCCACCACCACCATAATTGAATCATGTTGCTTGCCTGTTCTGGGCAAACTAGTGATGAAATCCATTGTCACCACTTCCCACTTCCATTCAAAATGGGTAAAGGTTGCAACAACCCTGCTGGGTGCCTATGCTTAGCTTTAACCTTCTGACACTCCATACATCTGGCGATGTATTCAACGATCTCTTTCTTCATACCTAGCCAAAAGTAATGGCTCTTGACTGCTACCACAATCTTTTGATATCCAAGGTGCCCATTATAAGGCACGTTATGCATTTCTTTTAGAATCACACGCTTCAAATCTTGGACATTAGGTACATAAACTCTGTTCTTGTATAGAAGTATTCCATCAGCTCCTAGCTTATAATCTTCCACTCCTTGCAACGTCTTATCTTGCTGTAGCTTCGCTACCAATTCCCTTTGTTGCAAGATGATGCTTGCAGCTTCCAAAACTTTGCTCTTTATATCAGTTTGATACATGCTAATGGCTGTAGCATGTAATTTGTGTACTCTCCTACTGAGTGCATCAACCACTTTATTCTCCTTCCCTTTGATATGCTTGATATCAAAATCGTATTCACAGAGAAATTCCAACCACCTGCTCTGCCTAGCATTCAAGGTTGGTTGATCAAACAAATACTTCAGACCGTTATGGTCTATTCTCAATTCAAATCTCCTTCCGATGAGGTAATGTCTCCATTTACTCAGAGCGTGAACGATGGCCGCTAAATCCAAATCATGAGTTGCGTAGTTCCTTTCATGCTCTTTCAACTTTCTGGATTCATAACAAATTATGAACCCACTCTGACTGAGGACTCCTCCCAGTCCTTCTTTGCATGCATAAGTGCATACCACGAAATCTTCATTTGGATATGCAATCCTCAGGATTGGAGCACTGGTTAACAATTGCTTCAATCGATGAAATCTTTTCTCACAATATTCTATCCACTGAAACTTCTTCTCCTTCCTTTGCAAGGAAGTGATAGGGTAAACTATCCTTGAGAAACCTACGATAAACCTTCTGTAATAACCAGCTAGACCCATAAAGGATCCAAATTCTGTCACATTCTTGGGTGTTGACCATTCTCTAATGGCCTCAATATTCTCAGGATCTACAACTATCCCATCCTTCGAAATAATATGCCCCAAGTAATGGATCTGCTCCTGATAAAACAAGCACTTGCTCATCTTGGCATATAGTTGGTGCTTTCTTAGCACCTGCAACACCATCCTAAGATGTTGTTCATGCTCTTTGTCTGACTTGGAATACTCTAGAACATCATCCAGAAAGACTATGATAAACTTGTCTAGATAGTCCCTGAACACACCATTCATCAAGCACATAAAAACAACAGGTGTGTTTGACAGCCCAAACCGTACCACTGTGAACTTGTAATGACCATACCTTGTTCTAAAGGCGGTCTTGCTGATGTCTTCATTCTTTATCCTTACCTAGTGATATCTCGACCTGAGGTTTATCTTTGAAAATATCTTCGCATCCTTCAACTGATCGAAGAGGTCATCAATCCTCGACAGAGGGTACTTGTTCTTTACAGTTACCTTGTTCAATTGTTTGAAATCAATACACAATCTCAATGTTCCGTACTTCTTATTCACGAACAGAAATGGGGCTCCCCAAGGTGACACACTTGGGCGTATATACCCCTTCTTTAGAAGCTCTTCAAGCTGCAATTGTAACTCTTTCAGCTCTGGCATACTCATTCTGTAAGGAGCTTTCGACATTGGAGCTGCTCCAGGCATCAAATTTACAGAGAAGTCAATATCTCTTTTCTGAGGTAATCCTGGTACCTCCTAAAATACATCTTCAAACTCCTTTAGTATCACATGATCCCCAATACTTGACACCTTATCCTTAGGTGTTTCCTCCACATGGGCTGCAAATAATTGACAGCCTTTTCTATAGCACTTCTTCAGCTGCATTGCTGAGATTTCTCTGGTAGCAACAACTCTGGGAATTCCTTGGATTGTTTTCTGATTCCCTTCCTCATCCAGGCAAGTGAATTCATTGTTATGACAGTCAAGGATGGCATGGTGTTGGTCCAACCAGTCCATCCCAATTAAACAGTCATAAGAGCCTAAAGGAAGAATTTTCAATTCAGCCTTCGTGCTCAGTCCATTCATGTCCACAGGACATGACTTACCCAACTCAGTGACTTTCCTCTTGGTTCCTGTAGCCAACTGCACTAACCAAGACTTTTCTTGTTTGCTTCTCGATAAATGAAAACTGTCCACCATCCTAGGATCTATATAACTATGGCTAGCCCCTGAATCAATTAAAATAGTAAATGGTCAGTTGTTAATCATACCTTCCACTTCAATCATGTGCGACTGAAATTCAACTTGCTTGTTGTCTAGGGCTGCGTAGATCCTTGGCATTCTACTACCCATGTCCTCCACTGTTTCAACTTGCTGAACATTGTGGACAACTGTCACTTTATCATTTCTATGGGGGAAATATCTATACCAATGGTTTCCTTTACAACCCCAACACTCCATAGGTTTCTGTCTTGGCATTTGTCCACCCATTTCAGCCTTTCTGGGCTCTCTAAAAGATGGCTATCCTTGAGGACTATTTCTGAAAAAGGATGACTTAGTGCCTTTCTGCCTCTGCTCTTTCTTGAACTTCTTCTTGTCTTCTCAAGCCTTCTGGAAGGTAGGATTTTCTTTTTGTTGTTCATATAATAATTTCGCCCTCCTTATCATTTCTTCCATAGTTTTTGGGTCATCATACTGAATCTTGTCACCATTTGAGGGTGGAAATACACTTAGATATCTCTGAATCTTGACAGTCTCATCTTTGATGAATGAAACATACTTCAGCAATTCCAGAAACCTTCGTTCATACTCATCAATGGTCATGCTTCCTAGCTTGAGTTCAAAGAACTCTTTCATCTTTCTGTCATAATATCTCTTAGTCAAATACTTCTCGAAATACCTCTTGAATTCTTTCCAAGTGATATCTTTCTCTCTAATGTGCTGCACCTGCACAAGCTGATCCCACCACATAGATGCTTTTCCTTTCAGTTGATACATCGCAATTCTTCCTTCTGCATGAGAGGAATAATTCTGTAGTTGGAAATATTTTCTCATGCAAAGCAACCATGTCTCGACATCTTCCTCCTTCTTATGTTCTCCATCAAACGTAGGAGTTTTAATCTTGTTCATCTCTCCCTTCAATTCATCCACTCCAGATCTCCTGTGCTTTCTGGTAGGAGATGGGCTTGAACTACTGTGTGCCCTTCTCTTGGAGCGACTTTGGGAGTGATGATGGTGTCTACCAACACTCCTTGATCTGCTTCTCCCCTCAGAAGTTCGGTGACTCCCTGTTCTACTCGAGTCACTCTCCTTATCCAACTTATTTTCTATTCTCTCCAAACTCTTTAACAACTTTACATTGAATTCACCTTATTTTTCCTGAACTTTTCTGAGCTTTCTACTATCTGCTCGATGAGTTTGGGCATCTTTTTTCAATTTTCCAATGATCTTCCTTAGATTTCCTTCCTTATCTATCTCTTTTTTGTGCCCATTGGAGTTCGATCCTTCAACTCTCAAGTGGATGTCCATTCCTTTTCTTTCATTTCCTGAACTGGAAGCATTCTTTGTTTCTTCCATTTCTTTGCACTCCGTGGAAATTCTAATTCGGTTCTGGTACTCGTCAAACTTCTGCAATCACAACGTGTAGACAACCAGAATTTGTCAGGCCATCTCTCTCCTTAACAAATTCCACACATTCAAAACCAATCCGATTTAAGAAAACATATCAATTTCATGAATCTTCCGAGCTCTGCTCGGCTCTGTAGCTTTCGGGTAATAACCCCCTTTTTTCTTAGTCCCCAACCCATGCGATCACAGGCCGTGACCAAACGCTAAACTACTAGGTGCTTCTTAGGCTTTTGCCTTCATAGATTTCAAAGCATAAACAACTATCTCTCGGAGTTCCGATTGTCGAACTCGCGAAGTCGAGTGGATCAACGGTCCACGTTTACCCATCATCCAACGGTTGAAATCCACTGTGGTCTTTCCGTCTTCGAAGTTTCGGGACTTCGGGACTGCGGACCTTGGGAGTTCCCACACTTGCTTCTCCCCAATCTTCCGACATCTGAAATTCCAATCTACTTTACCCTTCGTGGCCACATAGTACAACTTTCACCAACTAAGGTGGGGGCACGTGGCAGATTCAGGGAGGTCCACATCACCTTCAATGACGTCATCGGGTCCCACCCTACTCACTTTTAATTTCAGAGTTTCAAGCATCGAGAGTTCGTGCATTCGCACATCTCATTTCTCTCGATTGCCGAAATTCCGAAAATACGATCCACCTTTTGCTTGATCCAATGGTCAATTTTTCATCCTCCGATCTACGGTGTAGATCTTTCTCGGGTTTTCAGAGTTTTAGGTATCGAGAGTTCGTGCATCAACACACCTCGTTTCTCTTGATAGTCGAATCCCCGAAAGGTTTCCAGGATAACTCTCCTTCACCTTCTCCAGATCTAACGGTCATGAGGGTTCTCCTTTCCTCTTGAACAGATCCTACGGCTCCAACACTTCTGGTGTTGAGCTGTTTCTCTCCCTGTGGCCATATACTACACCAGCTGCGGGTTTTATAATACCGCTACACCTCCTGATCTTTGTAACACAACCAAGTGACTCCTTGGCACTCCGAAACATTCTAAGGTCCAAACATTGGTTCTTCCAAACACTATTTCCACCTAAACCCTCGAGTCTAATGACCACTTATCCCACCCATTCAGGCTCAGCGTTGAGACCTTGGATAAGAACTTGAATTTTGTCTACCTTGACAACAATTCTTTCCGAAACTCTTGCTTCAAATTCCACTAACATGGCTCATCCAGGCTCAATGTTGTAACCATTGCTCTGATACCAGATTGTAACATCCCCGACCATCAACCCACTTGCCGGGCAACGCTACTACACGAAACATTCTCATACTCGTATATAAAACATGCATATTAAACTTAATTAACAGATTTAACTAAACAACTTAGAGTAAGCACAAGATTATTGCTAATTCACATCATCAAGGACATTAACAATAATTCATATGCACAATAGAATACATGATAACATATAAGCATCACATGCATGCAAAACATAATATTAAGAACAAACTGATACTTATCTTTGAAACTAGATGTAATCCACCAACTACGTGCAGACCTTCCACGAACCTCCCAGCCTTAGACCGCGCTGCTAATCACTCTTAGCAGTAGGTCACCGTCGAGATGGGACTAAGCTCCACCGGATAGGGAATCCTAGGCTAGGCAAGGTCAACGGGAAGACACCTTGTTACCGAGGAATGATTTTCTCCCAGGAGCCACTTATGCCCACTGCTCACAGACTCTCATTCCCCACATGCCTGTCCCACCCTAGGAGTATACACCTTCACTGTCACCAAGACAGTCCTTCGACTTCTAACCTCCCTTGCCTTGGGCTTTAGCGACATACCATACTGGAAGTCTTAGAGTTCTGTAGCAACTATAGGACCCCTTCCAGGAGTTCTTACTTCCTCAGCACACTCTCTCACTTGGAGAGAGTCACTCACAGGTTTGACGACCTATTCTTTTCAACCACAACCACCTCCCTCCCATGGAGAGAGTGTTACACATAGGTCAGACAACCTGTTTCCTTCAACTCAGGTTCCAACACAGTCAGGAAACTATGAGGCTCAACACGAACATACACTGGCCAACAAGCCACACACATTCCAACACTGTGCGGCCACAACAGTCCACGAGAAACACATACATGTGCTTTCCAAAAATGGTGGCAGACATACACTACAACATAACAAGGCTCAACAATTACGGGACATTTAGTTTCCCAACCAGCAATACAGGACATACTCTCGGCTCAGGTTTTGGGGATGCGTGAGGTGTACAGAGATCCCACGCAGAGACTTAACAGTTCAGGTAAGGATTTCCCAGAATGAACACCAAAAGAGAGTTCGATCCCAGACACCCATGAGTTCAGATGGAGGATAGAGAATGGAAGGTCTCCTCCCCAACACAACTCACTTCTCTGGTTTTAACTGCATGCGCCCAGGTCAACACCTGTCTCCTTGGGGCTATATTCTCCCCATTTTGCACACGTTCCCCCTTTCAGGAACTTAGGGTAAAACATAAATATCTACACAACTTTGGAATAATATTTAATTATTATTCCCAAGGACTTAAAATCTTAAGTTTAGCCCTTCTCCCAACCTTTCAACCCCCTCTCCCTTACCCAGACTTTGTGGAAGCTTAGTCCCCCATCACTCATTCATCGTGGTTGGTCCACATGCATAGGTGTTTTTATATTAATAATGTGCATCATTACATGTACAAAAATCAAGCTCTTGGCCTTCAACACTTAGGCTCTCTGGCCTAATAACACATAAGTCCACCAACTTATATAAACTTGGCTCACCAGCCTATAAAACATAATTACAATTCATAATGAAATTGGGGCACATCCTTGGGGTATTACAACATGAAAGGATGAAGTACATCAACAAACCCTGGTAAAAATTCATGTGGAATTTATTACATAAGTAACAACTGCAAGATAATCCAAAATCAGAATCAATATTGAAGAAACCTAGAAGAAGTAAAGACAGAAAGAAGTCAGCAATCAAGAGGAAATTCGAAAAGGACTTATGACACTTTGTAGAAGGCAATAAGGATGCAGACGGAAGTATGGGCTCTCTTAGCTAGAGGGAGTTGATTACAGAATTTTGAAAGAAGAGCATGCATTCATGCATGAAGCAAGGATTAGGAGGGAGCTAATCCTAATAGTATGATTCATTGAAGATGATGAAGTATCTATCAATGTTCCCATCAATAGTGGCAACCATGAAAATTATCATGTGTTCAGTTTGACTTTAGAAGAAGTCTTCTTAAAGTATCCCTGGTTGTCCATCCACATCCATGATCCTATTATTAAAGAAAGAAGTTGGAATCTTCAGGGCATGGAATCTATAGAAAATTCCATGGACCTAAGAGCTAAAGAAAAACACGAGGAAGAACATGAAGATTCCAAGAGAGAAGGAAAATCCAGAACAACTAGTCATTGTATCTAGAATCACAAAACTACCAGCCTGATATGAAAGCAATCAAGAAGAGGAACTGAAAGTTGTGATGAAGAACAATGTATGGAAGACTTATGAAAGTAAGCATTGAGATATCCAGAACTAGAGGTTATCCCATATGGAGGGAGAAGACTATGGTGATTGCTTGTTCCAGTAAACAAGACATACCTCTACATGAACCAATATATCATCTGCAATATCCATGGGTTGGAGTTTACATCGGATGAATGAAAAGACTGTTCTCCAGAATAATTGAACAAAGAATGTATGTAGAACAACCTCAAGGCCTTGAGGTATACCAGGAAGAGACTCTTGTATGCAGATGGAAGAAGGTTTTGTATGGATTCAAACAACTCAGTGAAGAGCCTCCAATTCACAACATAAGCGTGGTGAAAAACCTTCTATAAAAAAGATATTGTATCAGAATGGTTATGACAAAGCTCTCATGATGACAGAAGAAATTCCACTTGGATATGTTCCAAGTTTGACCCTTGTCACGATGTTATGAGCTAGCAGGAAACAAAAGAGTTGAATTCAACTATGATGATCAGAGCTATATGAAGCCTTCAGAAAACCAGTGTTGCAGAAAAACCGAAGTACATTGAGATCAAGCATTACATTCTCTATGATGAAGTCCAGAAAGGAGAAGTGGTTCTCCAATATATATCTCCACAGATGAGAAGATAAGCATACATTTTGGTAAAGCCTCTGTCCAAGATGAAAGAGTTTGTGTACTCAAGCTGGAGCTCGTGGATACGACTTCCTTATTGAAAAAGGAAGAGATGACTCCTAGGTTGGGAGGGAGCACTAATGTGTTATTGATTTATGGGCAGTCATTTTTCTCTTCGAAAAATGGTCTAGGATGAGTAGTTCCTTTCCAGTTTAGAAAGTGGTTTGAGATTTCTGACGGACATGCATTTTGCAGTTTGGAAAATGGTCCAGATCGAACAATCATTTTCGTAATGAAAATGGTTCGATGGATTGTTGATGTACCATAAACAATGATTCCCCTTGTGGTTAACATAGGGAATGGTATAGGATAGTTTCTCTTCTTGACGATTACTTTCAGTAGTGGTCAAGAAGACTGGTTCGCCTCACCAGACAGTCATTCTGTCGAAGGTCACAGTTGTGAGTAGTTTTGAAGAATGGTCCGTTTTGGAGGTTGGTGCAGGACAATCATTTCCTTAGGAAATGGTCCGAAAAGTAATTCCCTAGGGCAGTTTCATTCTCTCCAGGTTGCACTTTGTTTAGTGCCGGAGGAATGGCCCAGATAGGTGAATGGTCCAGGTTCAACAATCAGGGACATGCATTCCCTGGGGCAGACTCATTCTCTCCAGGTTGCACTTTGTTTAGTGCCGGAGGAATGGCCCAGATAGGTGAATGGTCCATGCTTAGAAATCGGGACAATTATTCTTCCTTGCTTGAGAAGAATAGTTCAGGTCGATCATCATTGATGTTTTACCTTTTGATGGAAGATGCTCTTCCAGATCTCACATATGTGAGTGGAAGAATGGTCCAGATGATTCAGTTTATACCATAACAATGTTTTCTGTGCAGGTTGACATTAGATGATATGATTGTTATGGAGACTGTATGTCTCTGGACAGTAGATGTATACTACTGTGGTGGATGTGTTCCACTGATTGTGACTATATGTCACTTATAAAGTATCTATGTGCTACTTGGTGTGGCACTGTGCCACTAGATTGTAGTTGTGCACTACTATGGATAGACACAGTTGTGTTCTATTGAATGAAATTGTTACGATTGCCTTGAAGACTATCAGTAGTGTTGAAAATGTTTATCAGCTAGATGGATGATCAATGGAAAAAGATTTCCCCAGATTGAAAATGGTCCAGGACATTTATTCTTCTAGGACATATGTCTAGATTAGAAGAATGGCTCTTGTGTCACTCTATGGAGTGAGTGACTTATCCAACATCATGTCTGATTACTTAGATGAAGTATGGTTTCGAGAAGATGATGCAGCTGATGACACTGATAGTGATGATGGTGCTCATGATCTAGTCACGAGATAATCTATATGACTATGTTGATGCTACTGGGTAAATGGTATGTTTGTCCTCAAGACCATTACCTTCAAATACCTCCCTAGCTAGGAGGGAGTGTTGATATTATGGTAGCTGCAAGAGGTATTTACCTCCACATGTAAACCTGATGAGAATAGAATATTCCGGGAAGCAAGAAGAAACCATAATTAGTTGGCTAATAACCCCAGAAGACAAGTCGGCTCAAGAGGATAATTTGTATTAGGTTATTAGCCTCCAAGAGAAGAAGTCGACTAAAGGAAATATTATATACTAAGTAAATAGGCACCTAGAATGAGAAGTCAACCCAGGAAGTTTGCCAGTTTTAGTATAAATACAGGAGGACAGTCTTCATTCTGGCAGGCATTCTTAGAACTGCAGAAGCAACACTTCTGCGCACTGCAGTTGGCTAGTTTGTGCGCAAGTTTGGAGGAAAGTTTCCATTGCAGTTGCTGCAACTACCAGATTTCGGTTTTGGCTTGGAATCTCTCTTGGTTATGGTTTGGAATATCTGATCAACTCTTATTTGGTGTGTTATCCTTTGAGAGAGGGGCACTATCTTGTTTGGCTATATAGCCTAGAGTTTGGTTCCATAATGATTCTCTGTCAAGGTTAAGGTGCTCGGGGGTGGCTTCGGCCTATGGTTGGGTGACAATAACGATATTGTCTATGGTTAAAACAAACACATCCATCATATTCTAATAGATGAATTGGTCTGGATAATTCCTTAATATACACATGATGTGTACACAAGTTAAGATGGATTCCATTCATGTCAGAGTAATCCCATGCGAAGACATCAGTGTGCTTCTGTAGCACTTCAACCAGTCACTCTTTTTGTTGTTCAGTTAATCCTTGGTTGATTTTCAAGGTTTTCCCTGTGTTGATTTCTATGGTTTCTATGAGGGATCCTTGATTTTTTTGAGGCGTGGGTTAATGTTTCATGGGTGAAACGATTTTTGAGGCGTGGGTTGATGTTTCGTGGGTGAAATGATTTTTGAGGCTAAAGAAACCTGAGTTTTTGGTTTCATAACATGCTCAAGAATATGTGTGTTTTCTGAGGAAGAGGAAGAGGCTATAAAATCATTGATTTTGTTGTCCTATGTTTTATCTCTTATAACTAAGTATTGATCTATGGAGATGAATTGTTGGATTTCCCCTTCTTCATCACTTTCTTCTCCATCAACCCAAAGTGATGTTTCTAAGTCTATGTTGGGTTTAGCGAGAGGTTAGAGGGTTAATTTTGGTGAATGTCCCATGGGAAATGATCATGTTACATGACCGACAACCAATGTAAGCATCGAAAGTGGCCAACCAAGGCCTTCCTAGGATTAGAGGATACCCACCCATAATGGTTTTGGATTGTAGGACCATGAAGTCAACGAGATATTCCCACGAATCCACATAGATCACTACATCTTATAGAATGCTCTTTGGTTTAATGGTTGATATATCAGTGATTTAAAGGACAACGTGGGTTCCCTTAAGGCCTACAATACCTAAGGCTTGCATTGTCTCATGTGTCATAACACGGATGACAACCCAAAGGTTGATTAATGCGTTACTAATAAGTGTATTGTTAATCTGCACATTAATGTTCAGATCGCCAGGGTCAGAGAATTTAGCTGTGAGAACTCCCCCCATCATTAGGTTTGATAGTTTTCCCATGACATGAACAGTTTGGGGATCCTTTCATCTTGTATCGCTTTTGAATAAATAGGTACGTCCTTAATTTCTTGGAATAGTGGTGTTTTGACACACACATTTTTGAGTTCTTCTAAGAAATCAAACTCAAGTTGGGTAAAAGGCTTTTCTTGGTTAGCCTTTTAGGATAGAGTGGGTCTTGAAGTTCAAGGTGGGCATTCTGAGCTTTTGAAGGTTTTTGAGATTGTTTGTGTTATGATTCTTCATTTGGGACCTCCTCATTCAAATCTTCAATGCTAATGTGAGGTTGGTCCTTGGTTAGACTCTTATTGGATCTTAGGTGAGTATTGTTATAATCTAAGGAAAAGATGGAGTAAGTAGGGTAGGTTGCAAGTCCAACAACTTGCAATGATTGACCTAGACTTCCATTTTTTGTCTTAGGTATGGGTTGTGCAGGTAGTTTTGGTCAAGTAGGGGCGGATGTGGATGCCAACATTTGGGGAGGAGGAAGGAGTTGCATGGGTGGCTATGTCATAGGTTGTTAGGTCCTCCCATGGTGGGATTTCTCCATCCTTGTTTCCATAACTAATTAGGAGGATGAGGAGCTACCCATTGTTGTGTTGGCATACCCCATGGTTTCAAAGCATATGGCATTGAGGGGTTAATCCAATATAAATTAAAATATTGATATTGATCTTGGATCATACCTTGAGGTTTGGGATGCCAGATTCTCTTATGAGAGACATAACATAACTGTTTTGGTTCTTCAGCTTGCTGGTAAATAGATTTTAATCCTGGTAAGGATGGAAAATTATGAGTAGCATGATCCTCACTGCATATTCTACAAACCTAGATCTGATCCAACAAACATTCCCTCCTTGGGTGCTTTGTTTTGCATCTCAGACAAAAGATAGCTAACGCTTGTTTCGTTTCTTCCCTCTTCTTCCTCATCCACAGTGTATCCAGTTGGGAGCTCATGGAACTAAGTATGTCGGTCTCAAAGTATTCTAACATGTTCCCAATTTTTTCTCTCATGACTCCGCTTCCAACAATCTTGCCCATTCTTGCCAGTATATCTCTTGGCCCTTTGCCCGTTTTTGATGTGCCTCTAGAATACTTAGGATAAAGTTCCAAGATAATATCGTATTCTAACTGAGAAACATATCCTTTGCCCATCATATTGAGGAGTTCTATACAATCATCTCAGATTCCTCTTAGGAATAAGACATGTTGTGTCTGATCAACCAAGTATCCTTGCTTTTCCCTCTGCAGGTTATAGGTGAAGCATTCAACGCAATCTTCTAGACTCTTATCTTCATGCAACATCATCTTGAAGACTTCCTCTCTTCTTTCTTTGTCCTTGCAGTAGTCTTGGTACTTATCTATAAAATTCTTTGTCATTTGATCCCATGAGCGGATGTTATCCTTTCCAAGATCCACAAACCCTCGTAGTGCGATGCTCTTGAGTGTGGTGAGAAAAAGCTTTAGTTTCTAGGCATCTGTCATGTAGTCGTAGCTTCGAAAAAGTACATCAAACTCGAAGAGTAAGGTATCAAGATCTTCTTTAGATAACCCATGAAAGTTTGGCAAGGATGAATGAGGGATGTTCTTCATCTTGGTCTACTCATCTATTTCGTTAATTGGAAATCCAAAAGTTGTGGGTTCTTCCTTGACAATCTTGTGTGCCATTTATTTTCGAGGGTTGTCCTTTGTTTCTAAAGGCGCCTTAGGAAAAAGGAATTCTATGGAGTGATATTGCTCATTGATCTGCTCTTCTGAAAGATGAAACTCTGTGTGTAGAGACCCTTGTACAGTCTCCGATTCTCGAGGAGATGCTTCAGGCTTCTCCTTGGCAAGATATCTTGTTGTAGGGGATAAGTAATTTGGTTGATTGAGCTCCTTTCCCTCTTGTGATTGACATGCAATGTTAGATTTTCGGGAGTTTTTGGAAGAGCTAATAAATATACCTTGTTGATCTCTAGATTTGGGCATAGAAAAGATTACAAAAACATTCTACGAATTGCTTAAAAGAAATCGTAACATTTAATCTACTGTAATGAAGGAAACCCACACATCTAAACAACAACTACCTTCTTTTGATAGTTCTCCGACAACAACACCAAAAATGATAGAATTTTCAATTACTTTTTGATTAATTAGCTAGCAACTGAAAAGTGTACATTTAATTATCAATCCGAGGTCATATCTTACTTATGAATTATCGTGCATCATATGTACAAGTTGTAGTGCTATTTTTCTATGGGGTTGTAGTGCTTTGAATGTCATAGATCAAATGTTCAAGATACTTAATTAAGTCACCAAACTAAGTTATTTCCTAAGTTGCAGGCAAATAAATATTGCACTTGCAGGAAAGGAAATTCACACTTGCGAAATTGAAATCACACTTGCAGGAATTGAAATTACACTTGCAGAAATTGAAATCACACTTGTGGAAATTGAAATCACTCTTGTAGGAATTGAAATCACATGCGTAAATTGAAATCAAACTTGCGGAAATTTAAATCACTCTTGCAGAAATTGAAATCACACTTGCGGAAATTGAAATCATTCTTCCAGGAATTGAAATCACACTTGCGGAAATTGAAATCACACTTGCACAAATTGAAATCTATACTATGATCTACTGGTGACTTGCTCAAGCATAATGAAGATCTTGTTTTGTTGGGACAATTAAGTATTCACTCATCCAATAGCAATTCAATAATGTCAATATCAAACTGTTGAAGACTAATTCTATCACAAATTAAGAAGCAAACAAAATAAAGTGCAACTACAACGAGAGTTGCAGGAATGTGAGTTGCAACAATGATGCTGCAACACAAAAAGGAATCACAATGATGTGAGTTGCAACAATGTAGACTGCAACAATAGAGCTGCAACACGAGAACAATAGTGAGGCGAGTATTAGCAATTAGAGCTGCAACACATCTACGATTATGAATTTATGAAAATAGAACCTATGCAAAATTATAGCTTAAGAGTGCTAATTATTACCAACAAGAGATTGATTATCAACCATACACGAATTGCAGTGACTATTCTACTAGATTTTAGAATTGCAACAGATTGAAAAAATAAAGCAACTATGGAATTCAATAAACAAAGCTGAAAGGTTAAGTCCTACACAAATATACAGACAATACCTAACTAGGGGGGGGCTATCCCCTTAGAAAATGCGTTGAGCTACGAAATCAGAACCACATGATCACCAACACATCAACACGCGAATAAAATCATGAACAAAAATTATATTGCAGAAGTTTGAAAGTACAATAACAACTTAATGCTTATTGCTAGAATAATTTCCTCCCCCTCAACTATGGGGATTCTGAGGTTTTTATACAACATGAATGATGTCTAAAATTATACAAAGCGACGGATGGACAACCATGAGAATCCGATTGTTCATTCGGTTACATTGATTCTGTTAAACTTTAGTGAGAATTGGGTGTGTGTCAACTCAATAGGAAAACCAATTTCTTCTTTTAGTTATCTACTTTCCTCCTGTCACTTTCCTCTATGAAGACCATTTCCCAATTGTCAATTGTAGTGTTGACTGTTGTGCTGGTGGGCTTTGTACTCGAAACCGCAAAAATGATAGACTTGGAGTCACGACAACATAGAGTATTCTTGGAGTTGCAGTTGTTGTCCTGAGTCATAATGACGAAGAGTGTACTTGAAGTTGCAACTATTGTCTGGAGTTGCACCAACGTGAGTGCACTTGGAGTTGCGAAAATTGGTTTGTGCTTGGTTACCCAGAGTTGCAACATGAAGAGTGCACTTGGAGTTGCAGTAGTTGGATCGTGCCCAAAATTGTAGCAACAAAAAGTATGCTTGGAGTTGCAACAATGAGGTATTATGAAAACTGTGAGGAGTTGCAATTGTTTTATTACTCATATGTAGCAGTGTTAGTACATGAAAGTAGCAAGTTCCTCTAATACATATGCAATAATAGCGTAATAATGACATATGGGGAAGGATTCATACCTTAGTGATAAGTAATGCAAATCAGATAAGGAAAGTATAAAAAAGGAAGCGATCAATGGAAAATGGTAAGCAAACAAGTATTAAATGGGTGTTGAAAATATGCCAATTTAGGCACTTGTCACTTACCTTAAGAAGGAAATATATTACTTTGATTTATTTAAAATTGTATTTATGTGCTCAAAGAGCATTGAGAGAAACATTCCGAGATCACCATAGTTTTGATGACTTAGGAGGTTAGGAAGGTTTGTATTATGTTAAATATTTTTAAATTGGGATCTAATTTGGGAATAGGCAGGTCAATATAAGAGGAAGTTTTTTTCATATTCAACTCTCTTAGTGTCACAAAAATGGAAGATTATTTCATCCCATGATGTTTTGGGAATTGTCCAACGCCCAATTTCACTATGATCTCGTAAGAGTTTGTTCTTATTTTAGCAATGTTGATTTTATTGTTTGCACTTCTTAAAACTAAGAGGTACTATCATTGAGAGGCATGATGAAAGTGTATTAAGTAAAATGAATGAAAGCATGATACGTATCAGGGATTGATTATGGATTTGTGCTTCCAAATCACTGAATGACCTTATAGTTTTTTTAGCCAAGTACACTCATTTGCTTGCACAAAAACAAGGAGCAAGATTTCAAGATTCAACAATAAATAGGCCTTTTACAACGAGATAGGGTTTCGAAGTCGAAGTTAATATGAGAAGATATTAATTAATATGATTACACAAACACACTCCAGATTCAAATTCTTCTTTGGCTGGCTAACAATATCCCAATCGATCTATGGAACCAAAGCTCCAGATCTGGATCTTGCTCAATACAAGAAACACAAAGAAAGAATGGGAAATGCTACGCTTCAGGGCTTTAGGTTGTGATAAATATAAATTAAATGTGTGCCTGTGCGGCATCCCCTCTATACCCTCCCACCCCCAGATTTTTAACACCCCCCCACCCCCCAAATACATGTATTCCTCTATATTATTAAAAAACCCCATCCACCCCCCCTTAATATTACCAATATATTGCCTAGTCATTTTATTGATTTTTCCACCCCCAATATGAACATATGTGATATCGTATTGGTTTCCTCGTGAATCCCCCACGTATTCATCAAATTTTGGAATATATTCTATTGATTTTGCACAAAAATGATTAGGGTACCCAAGAATTCGTTTAACATCAAAAACACTAAATTGCCCATGAAATTCACAAGGTGCCATTCTTCTTCACTTGAACATATGAAATTTGAAAATACAATATGATACCTTATACCAAACATGTGTGTGTGTGGAGTCACCAGGGTGAATCTTCAATGCCTTTACAATAATGCTCGCTTCACCTTACAATCATAGGGTCTTCAAATTTTTCATAGGGAGAAGGGATTTGCCCCTCAATGGAGTCACTAAACGAGTAAAATTAGTTTTGGTTTTGATTTATAGTCATCAATTAATGTTGAAGCATAGACTTTTGATTTATAAGAAGAATGATTCAATTCTCCCTGAAAACGGTGCCAAAATGTTACCACATGATCTAGCACAAATTGTAAAGCCTTCATAAGGCACTAAGACTAGTGGAACATGGAAGATGCCACCATTGTCACCTAGGCAACAACTTCCCTCTCTTTAGTGAAGGAATAGTATCCAACATAAGGGAGGTTCTCTAGTAGCCTCCAAGAATCCTAACAAGACATAATCAAAGTCTAGCCCCCCCTGGGGTGACTACTCACACTACCACCAATATAAGGATAGGGAAAGTAATAGAGAGGTGGCGGATAAAGATAATTTCCAGATTTAAATTGTTGAGGATTCAAGCCAAATAGAGAGGCTCTTTAAGTCAAGTATTAGTTCAATAGGGTCACAAAACACTAGAAATAAAGAAAAGGTCTAAAGTTGAGATAAAACTTGCAAAAAATATGTGAAATAAAAGCAGTAAAGTAAGTGATAACAACAATAAAATAAATGATCTCTAATAGTATAGAGATTATTTCAACAACGAAATATGTAACTTTCAACAATAATACAATTATTACAATGGTAAAATGGTCAATTTTCAACAGTAAAATAAACTATTAGAGTAGTAAATAAAAGTTTACAACAATATAAATAGTATCCCTTTGATCATGAAATGATCCAGTAAATGAGAGGGCTAATTACTATGTTAAATTAGGGTTTTACTTGCCATCAAAATTATAAAATTAAATAGTAAAAATCAACCCTAAAATCTTAGACGTTTCTCCTTAGATCGTTGTCATAACACTTTAGAAAATTAAATTAGGGTTTCAACTGTGTAGTTTAGGTCAATAATATGCCTAAACACCCTATATGTCTTGGTTCTTATGGCTAGAAATATTTTTTGCAACAAATAAACCCTAACCTTAACCCTAAAGAAGTGAAATTCAATAATAATAATTGACTATTATGGAGAAAAAGACTAGTGCCTACTATTTTGGACATATGGGGTCAAAAAGAGATTCTTATTTGGGAGAATGAAGTGGATTATTTTAGGGTGAGGCTTAGAGGTTGTCAACTACTAACCCTAGGAAATCCTCCTAAAATGTTAAGGGATGATACAAAAGGAAGATCCCTCCACTAGTAAACCTTCCAAAGATTTTGACAAGAGGGGTTTGTTCAAGAATGATCCAAGAGGATGAAGAACCACCACTAGAGAAACACCATCAATCAAAAAATGCATTCATAAACATAACCTCAAGATGAAAAGATAAAATTTACTCAAAACATCTTTCATCCATCAAAACCCTAATTTCCATGTCATCCAAGTAGTACAAGAAGATCCATAATCATAGCTCCCAATTTTTTTCCCCTAGTTAGCCGTCCATAGCATTCTTCATGAAACAAAAAAAGTAGAAGTAGACAAGAGTGATAAATCTCCACAAATAGCAATGGTTTGAAAGTGAAGTGTTTCTCTTATTTATATGAGATATTTGGAACCCTTCTCACACAATACAAGCCCTAAAAACATAAAATAATGCTTTTACCTCTCATAAACTCTATAGATAAGGCAACGATACATAAATAATCCATGATACATGAGTGGGTAGGTCTCTATGACGCCTAAAGATGCCTCCTAGATGAAGTAAACTATCTCAACAATGAAATCGTCCCACTCAAAAGTGATCCAAGCCTCACATGTGTTGCCTCAATGAAGGGACGACTCACTCAAAAGTGTGAAAACTGTTCTAAAAAATGAAACATTCCCATGAAAAGGTGCAACGCTTCACCTCCAAGGGGTGCCTCATGCTCCAAGAGGTGTGATGTCTCATCCAAAAGTGTCATATCATCATCAATAATCCACAAATGTCACATCGATAAGCCCCATCTCTAAAAGGTGCAACATCCCATCATCAAAGTGAAATATCCCATCATGAAAGGATGTTATTATCCATGAAAATGTACCATATCATCTCTCCAAGTGAAACGTCCTAAAGAAAGGGTACACTGTCCTCCATAGAAGGTGAAACATCCCATCAATCCATCATCATCATGTAAGGAATGCCCCATCATTAAATAGCTCAAGGTCATGCCCATGTGCCAGGGAGTCTCGTGAATGGAACTGTGTGATCAAAACCTCCAACATCCTCCTAGGAGTGGAAAATTACCTCTCTCAAGTGATGGGGATGGTCTCCATACAAGTTGGGTAGTATCCCCTCAACATCCTCCAAAGGATCCAAATGTTATCTGAGCATGTGTAATCATCCCCCAAGGAGGGGGCTTATGTGGTCGAAGATGCATCATGAAGATCGAAGGCAAGGTACACAATCCAAAAAAAACATATAAAGTGAGTCATGTTAGTACAAAATCCATTATATATATCTCACAAAATATCCTCTTTAAACTTCACACTAGCTTACATAATTATATGATTTGCCAAGTCTAGGTATGGGAGGGTCATTATTACCCCCTATTAGGTGTGCTAGTACCCAGACCAAGAGGTATGTCCCAGGGAACCAATCAAGGAGTATGTGTAATGGTAGTGTTATGGATTGGGGTTTACTTCATGGGGTGGATGTCATTGACATACAAGGCCATGTATAATATTCATCCTCATGAGCGTTGTAACACCCTGTTTTCTCCCATGACTGTAATTGTGTTAAGGCTTCATGCATTATTATTATTAAAGCATGTAATTGTGTTTATTATAATGAAAACACCAGGCAACTGACTGGGAAGGAATCCTTGAGTACTGGCCATGATACCACATGTGGGATTGGTGAGGTGGAGCTCAGATGTTTTGATGAAGAAATTAGGAAGCTCGCCAATATTCCAACTCACATCTACATAACTTAATGCATGACATGAACAATGTATCCAGATGTCATTGACCCACATAACCGATTTATGGTGATCAAGTTGGGTAGTTGAGCAATCATAAATGCGTTTAGATTTGGTACCTAGAAGAGTGAAGGGTTGACTGTGACTTCAACCAGGAGGACACATAAGATTTTCCCCTTCGGTTCGAAAGCCTAACATTGAGGACTTGCCTTTGACAGAAGCCATTGGGGATCCCAATGAAGGAGAGAAATTTCCATCGGGGAAGGAGGAATGATGAAGAAGAGGGAAAACGTAGAGAAACAACACACATATTCAATATAGAGAGGCACAAATGCACAAAAAGAAAAACGATATACTAAAAAATCCAATTCACATACACAAAGAAGAGTTATAGACTCACAAACAGATGGTGCACATGAGAAGAGGATCTCACACACATAGCTATGAGTAGTAGAGGAAATATGGGAATTTTTTCTAAAGAAACTATAAATCTTACCCAAGAGTTGAATGGTCACCCTGGAACAAAGAAGACCCATATCCAAACTAGAGAAATAGAGGACCGTAACTTTGTAATTACTGGAAAGAAACTGACACTGGTAAGGGGAGGTCGTCGAGGGATTGTGTAGCAGAGAAGGGGATCCCTTGTGAAAAGGAAATCTAGTTGGGAAGGTGCTTGATAAACTCATGAAGGTATTGAGCTTAGTGGGAAGAGGGAAACTTCTACTGTTTCCAGTGGAGTGAAGAAGAGTGACCTTCCTGATCCATTCTTTGACTTGGAAGTCAACTGAGATAGTCCCCTAGTGGTAGCATGGCCTGGCATGGGGTTGAAATGTTGTAGAAATACACACTACAACATATCCTACTGTAGGGTGGAAAGGAATTTCCCCTCTGTCAATTATCTGGTTGGAAACATTATTGTACATATAAGCATTTGTACCTACAATGTTTTCTTGAATGATTAATGAATGATCATAGATAGTATTATGTACATCTTAACTAGTTAAATGTGATGAATGAATGTTGAATTAATAAGTTAAATGGAGTAATATAACCTCCTCTAAATACTAAATGAAGTATCTGTGATAATTGTATGAGGAATATAACCTCCTTTAGCGTTATGAGGAATAGTAGGAGTAATATAATAGTATTCCTCTAGTATGAGGAATAGTATGAGTAATATTACTATACTTCATGAGTAATATAACCTCCTTTAGAGGAATTATATGAGGAATTATTATGAGAAATATATGAGTAATATAATTGTATGAGGAATTATATTACGCTAATGGAGTAATATAACCTCCTCTAAATGGAGTTAAATGGAGTAATATTACCTTGTATTCTCCCTGCCCTTGAAATGGAAAGTTTGCAAGTTATGAAATCTTCATTTGGGTGTTTGGCCAGCTAATTTTTTTTCTATTGGAAAGTGGTTTAAGAGTATAAGTAGTCAGGTTGAACCCTGGAAATTGAATTTTGGAAAGACTGCAGGAACGCTAAGTCCTCTAACCACCCTTATCAATGTTGAAAATCCTTAATTCATCCTAGAGAAACAACAATTGTCGATTAGGAAAGAGGAGACGATATCGACCATTAATCAAATATCCTAGCTTTTGGAGACAATATTTGAGAGGGTGAACCTATTGGGAAAACCCAAAGTGCTAAGCCTTATCGAATCACTGATGGGAGCGTCTTGAGTGGACGAGAGCCATTGATCTATTGGAGGTTTGACCAATGAGATCTAGGTCATTGATACCTGAAGTTCTAAGTCAATAAGTCTATTGGGATAATGGAGATTTGGAAGATCTAGGAATAGGTGTATGAGGATTTTTCGATGCTGAAGACCTGAGGATGAGGAGTACCATTGATCTACCAGTGTGAATGTCGATGGGTTCTGAGTTGTTGGATATGGAAAAATCCACCCCAAGGACAAATCTCAGTCAAAGAGCAATATCGATTAATCATTGTTCAATTATGAGATCCAAGTGATATCTGATCGTCAGATGTGGGCACCCGAGAGCTATTGGATCCAATAGAGAGTTCTCATTGGGAAGGTATGATCGGGAAGACTCACGATGGTGGGGAGTGGACACATTTTGATGGCAGCAGTCTTGAGTGGATAGGGACCCTCAATCTATGGGTATGGAAACTTATTAGACCACAACTTTAGATTGGTTGTACACCCCACGTGTCAATGTGTTACATGGATGTTGGGCAAGGTGTAAACTGCCAGGTAATTTATGGTAAATATTTGATTGGGGTCGTTGATTTCTAAGCCCGAAGGCCGTTGGATCTATCAGGAATAGGTCCATTGGAGATGTTTCATCGAGATTGAAATGTGGGTAGTGTAACCTAATTTCTCAATGCGTAGAGAACCCAATTTATCACCAATCGTCAATATGGTCTGGTTGGGTGAATCACAGTCATCCGATCGAGGATGTCTGTTTCCTTGGTTCGTGTAGAAACATTTTGTCACAGATTTGTTGGGAAGATGGGTGACAAGTCTGAGGATTTGTGATAGACCTTATTGGTCAATTTCCCACAGGTACAGAGTTATAAGTAACTATGTAGAAACTTCAATCTTGAGCTGCTCTTGACATTTCTTTGGGTCCAATTACTTTCCATATACACAGAGGCACTTAGTCCTTTAGCGTTCTTTGTCATTGGTATGAGGTTTTCCTTGTAAATTCTGAACCTTCTATGTATCTAGTTATTATCCCTTTCTCGTCCACATGACCATTTTTTATAACCATGGGATAAAAATCATTCGTTAACTCTTTCAAGGCTATATCCTTAGCCCTTTACTCCATAAGACCATAGTCTATAACTGAAGCTTTATTTCCATAACCCACTCCGTGGAAGATGACCCTTCGTTAAACCTCTACCACTTTCAACGTGCACATTCACCTTGGTTCATCGATCCTAAAGTTGATCAACAATCAATAACAATGATCCAACATTTTGAAATGTCCAATGGGCGATATAATTTCCACCATTAATCTGGATCCTGGATTTAGTTTGGACTGTCGATTCTCCTTTAATTATAATTCCATTCACGACATGGGTCACCACGAAACCTTGAGAAGTTCAGAACCTTTCTTCTGCATGTCGTACCTTGAGTGGATCCCCTTACATCATCATGACGTTTCTATTCATCGGGACATTGGAACTTTTTAACACTTCCCTACTATCAAACTCCCACAACCCGTGATCCACTATAGTGAGAAAAGTTGATCCGCAAGGTCAACAGTTTAATCTCCACCATCCAAATATTACAAAGGCTTCCGCAAGAACCACACGTGGAACTGTAAGTAGGAACCTTGAATGGAACCACATTAACTAATAAATTGATGCCACATATTTCCGACATCGAACAATGGGGTATTAGACCTCCTTGTGTTAACCTCCTTGTACCTTGTCGATAGGCGCTAATCCCACACCGTCGATCTTCCACTCCAATAAATGGTCAAATATAAACTACTGGACCACCTTTAATAGTTTAATGATATCATTTAAAATAGCATCACCGTCGATCCTATCGTGATCGATGGTGGATCGTTCTCCTCAATATAACTCTTTTCTTTACCATTCCAAACATGCCACGTGTGTCGGACCTCGATACCGCAGACTTAATCAAGTGTTAAGCTAATGAAAAATCATTGAGATACGATGCTCGATATGATATGAGCCATCGATCTATGTTCTTCGGTCAATCCTGACCGTCCATTCCAACAAAACAAAAACACATGAGAATTTTAACAGGACTTGGTTCAGACGTGGAACTACTATGTGCATGATCCTTTCTCTTGCAATCACAAAACCTTGTCACTCTGTCAAGATAATTTATACATGTAATTTAATCATTCAAACACAAAGGATGACAATACCACATGATGTTCTCTTTCATTATATTATTGAAGGAATAAAATTACAACAAGGACACACAATTCCTTCCTGGTCTCTCGGACCTTTGCAATCCCCCCTTTCAAACTTAATCTCACATGCTTGATTACTCTCACTCTCTAACCTATGGCTCTTACAAAACATTCAATATATCTAGAGCCCTTAGATAGCTCATATCCTAACAAAAATCCCAAGTTATCTAAACAAAATCCAAATCTCGGAATTGTTCCTAAACTTTAGTAACAACTTGACAACTAGAAAACAAACTCAACCAAAATTTCTTCTAGAGACAATTCAAATTATTAAAAAATTAAATAAGAAATTAGGAAACCAACTCCCTTGGTAAATGTGGTTTTGACCTATGAGGTAAATTCTATAACTTGTTGATAGATGCTCCTGCATCAGACTCCCCGGGTAAAAATAATTCACGAACTCATGTTCATGAGTCTTCCTACTGTTTCTAGTGTACGATTTATATGATTGTATCTTCCATCTGGTTGTTTGACATTTTTCAATTGTAGGTGCATTTACTGCATCTCCTCCTCCTCCTCCAAACTCTGTGTTGTTGTTGTCCATTTGCATGACTATCATGCTGTTGCATTGTTACTATATGCTCCCTTCCAGGATCCCAAACTTTGATTTGCTGTAGTGCAATTTCCTTGTTCCCTTTTCCATCATTGATCAATTGTTCATTGCTGGTGATCTCCCTCTCATATATCTTCCTTACCAACTCTGATATTTTCACTTTTACCTACTACTAACTGCTGCCCCTTTGACACTTTACTTCTGTATGATTCCTTTGCTTGTATGGTCTTACTTCTTTTAATAACATTGTTGTCCTGCAACATTTATTACAATTAACAGTTAATACTCTAAAACAATTGACTTTTTTCTCCATGCATCCCTCACTATCTCCTTGGTCTTGTATCTCATTGTACTTTCTGATCTATGATCCCATCATCAACATCATATTTTGCCTATAAACAACTTCCCTTAGATCATCTTTTGCATTAATCCATAATTCCTTAACTTGCTGACCCTGAGAAATTATAAAATATATCTCTTATGCTGCCTTTATTGCCCACTTGTCCATTGTTTTAAATGGAATCCTTTCAAGTTCACAAATAATTAATTCCTTGCATGGTATGAGGATATACAACCATTCACTTATATACTGACTCTTTGTTGCATAATTTTTTGCTTGAACCGCTCAACTCAACCAATTAGTTCTTATATCTATGATGTACTCATCTGCATTATACATCTTTTCATAGTTTCCCAGACAATTTCTTGATCTTTAAGTCTTTCTTGTTTTTATGAAAAAATTGGCTCATGCTCTGCAACCCGAGATCTTCTGCAATTCTCTTTTTCCTAAGCAATACCATGTGTAAGAGTTATAAAAACTCTTCCTCCATTCCAAGCCTCTAAGCTATCTAATTGTTTTCACCCATCTTCTTGTTCCTGTAAGGAAGGTTGACTATTTCCATATTTAAATCTTCCATGTTTTTCTATATATGTACAAGCAAACATATTTCCAAAAGCATTTTGTCCTTCATCCTGTAAAATACATTCCACAATTAAAAATTTAAAATCTGGAATCGTTCTTCCCCTTCATTCTTTCCAAAGCTCTCTTTTGGTTCTCATCCCATTGACATGTACATGACATACTGATTTTGTCATGTCCTTCTTTTGCTTCATATTGCCATGTATCGGAAAAGTCTTCCTTATTTTATTTTTGTTCAGAATATTGGTTAAATCCTAAAACCTCTTCCTTACTTTTCTCTTTAAATTTCCTTCCTTGCACCAACATTTTGAGTTGTCTTTTCATTTCCACTATATTTCTTTTTATTTCTCCATCTCCTTGACTCATACTGTTATCACTTCCCAGACTATTTCTCAAAACAATTCTCAACTCTTTAACTGTTATTATCTGCTCATGTTCATTAAATGAAAATCTGAAAAGACAAATCCATTACCTCATCCTTTGCTTACACAGTTTCACCATTTCCTGACAATTCATTATTTTCTGTTGTAGATGTATGTCTTATTTCTTTATTTGTACATTTGTTTTCTAAGATTGTTTGTTCCTTTATCGTCCGTTGATCATAATTTACAACATTGTCTTCTTCACTACTAGTACAAAGAAATTTCTGTTCCTCAAGCCTTTATGGTGTATATTCCTCTTCAATTTCAAGGAATTTATCTCTCTCTTCTTAGCTTATGTGCTCCATAGTCTCCTCTAGACTATCTGCAATATCTTGAGCTAAGTTCTCCTTATCAACTTCCTCCTTGTCATCTTTACACTATTCTGATTGACATTCATAAATTTGTAGGACATGTATCTTCCTTTCTTTTCCAAACTTCCATATGTCCTTAATCTTTAACAAAATCCTTTCAAATATAGTTAGGTAAACATTTAACAAACGAAAATATAACCAAACCATTATACCTATGAGTTTACTTCTTTCTTCATAAGCTTGTAGATTTCAATCTGAACTCCTCGGTCTCTTGTAGTTTCCCAACTCTCCTTGATGTCCATCTGAGGTTCATGAGCTTCTCTATTACTGTCCTCATGAAACAATGCTGAACTTCTTTGTTCTGTGGTAGTTCTTTGAGACTGTATATCTTCATAAGTTGCTATCCCCTGTTGTTTTTCACCAACATAGCTCTGTTTGTCTTGCATTTTTGTTTGCTTTGTAATTCATTGCTTTTGTTCAGCTTCATTCTTTTTAGTACTTGCAAATACATACTCACAAACAATTAGTTTGAATTTCATGATACTCCTCTGTCTCACTTGATGTTACTATCATCCCTTCTTTATGTTGATCTGAACACTCCATCATGTCATCATCATCCTCTCCTAGGATTGATCCTTGTTTAGGTTCAAAATAGTGAACTTCTACCTCACACTTAGCTATCTTGAATTCTTCTACCTTCTTCAAACAAGATTTCAACCTATGTCTCTG
>ML780700.1:152897-165008 GCA_009831015.1 Picea engelmannii | reverse complement strand
TTATCAAGAATAATTGAAGATGAGCCCATTTGAGTCTCTGTATGGAAAGAAATGTAGAGTTCCAATTATTTGGGGCAATCCAATGGATAGGATCACACTTGGACCAGAATTGCTAAAGGAAATGGGGCAGTAAATGATCAAAATAAGGCGAAATTTGAAAGTATCCCAAGATATGAAGAGGAGCTATGTAGATAGAAAAATAACTCATAAGAAGTTTAAGGTGGGAAATCATGTGTATCTCAGGGTAAAACCAAAGAGGATCTCCCCAAGGATGGGGACTTGTGCCAAGTTAGTGCCCCACTATTATGGACTGTTTGAAGTCCTGGTAAGAGTGGGACCAATGACATATATACTTGCCTTGCCACCTCCTGTTAGAGCTCACAATGTGTTCCATGTACCCTTTTTAAAGAAGAATTTTCATGAGTATAATCATGTTATTGATAGGGATGTGATATAGGTGGAACCAGAGGGAGAATTCCAACCCGAGCCTCAATGCATTATGGACAAGAAAGAGACATTGTTGTGGAACCAGGCTCTCATGCAGGTCAAGGTGCAATGGAAGTACTTTGGAGTAGATGAGGCCACTTGGGAACTATAAGATACCATGAGGATGGAATAACCATTTTTGTTTCCTATATAAAATTGTATATATGGTGTTTAAAACACCGAGGATGATGTTTCCTTAAGGGGGAGGGGAATATAACAACCTGTTTTCTCCCATGACTGTAATTATGTTAAGAATTCATGTATTATGATTAATGAAGCATGTTATTGTGTTTATGCTAATGAAAACACCATAAAATTGTCTGGTAAGGAATCCTTGAGTATTGGCCATGATACCACGAGTGGGACTAGTGAGGTGGAGCTGGGATGTTTCAATGAAAAAATTAGGAAGCTCGCCATTATTCCAACTCACATATACATAACTTAATGCATGACTTGAACAATGTACCTGGATGACATTGAACCACAAAACCTGTTCATGGTGATTAGGTTGGGTAGTTGCGCAGTCATAACTGCCTTTATATTTGGTACTTGGAAGAGTGAAGGGTCGATTGCGACTTCAACTAGAAGGACACACATGTTTTTACCCTTTGATTAAGGAGCTTGATATCGAGGGTTTTCTTCTGATATAAGTCATCAGGAATCTCGAGGAAGAATAGAACTTTCCAACAGGGAAGAAGGAATGAGGAAGAAGAGGGAGAAGGTAGAGAAACAACACATAGATTCAAGATAAAGAGACACATATGCACAAAAGAAAAATAATATACCCAAAAACCCACTTCACATACACAAAGAAGATTTGTGGAATCACAAATAGATGGTGCAAATGAGAAGAGGAGCTCACACACACAACTCTAAGAAACAAAGGAAATATGGGAATTTTTTCTGAAGAAAATATAAATCTTTCCCAAGAGTTGAATGGTCACCCTGAAAGATAGAAGATCCATATACAAATTGGAGCAATAGAGGATTGCAACTTGGTGCTTATTGGAAAGAAATCGACACTGGTAAGGGGAGGTTGTTGAGGGACTGTGTAGTATAAAATGGGCTCCCTTGAGAAGAGGAAATCTAGTTGGTAAGATGCATGATAAACTCGTGGAGGTCCTAAGCTTAGTGGGAAGAGGGAAACTTTTGTTGTTTCTAATGGAGTGAAGGAGAGTAACCTTCCCGATCCATTCTTTGACTTGGCAGTCAATTGAGATAGTCCCTTGGTGGTATCATGGACTAACACAAAGGTGGCATGGTGTAGAAATTCACAATACAACATAACCTATGGTTGGGTGGAAAGACATTTCCCCTCATTCGGTTAGCTTGTTGGAAACATTACTGAACAAATAACTGTTTGTACCTGTAATGTTTTCTTGAATGTTTAATGAATGGTCATAGATAGTATTATGTACATCTGAACTAGTTAAATGTGATGTATGCATTTTGAATTCTTGAGTTAAATGGAGAAATATAACTTCCTTTAAATACTAAATGAAGTAGCTGTGATAATTGTACGAGGAAGACAAGTATAGCTTGATAACCCTGTATTTTCCCTACCTTTGAAATGGAAAGTTTACGGGATATGAAATCTTCATTTAGGTGTTTGTCCAAAGTATTTCTTGCCTATTGGAAAGTGGTTTAAGAGCCGAAGGAGTTACATTGAACCTTGGAAAAATAAGTCTGGAAAGATTGCAGGACCGCTAAGTCATCTAACCACACTTATCACTATTGAAAACACTTAATTCATCCCAAATAAATGACAACCGTTGATTTTACAGGAGGAGTAGATCTCAACCGTTCCTCAGAGATCCTATCTTTTAGAGAATGTCTATCAGAGGATGAACCTATTGGGAAAACCCAAAGTTCTAAGTCTTGGTGAATCCCTGATGGGAGCGTCCTGAGTGGACAAGATCCATTGATCTATCGAAGGTTTGACTGATGAGATCTGGACTGTTGATGCTTAGAGTGATAAGTCAATAAGTCGTTCGGGAGAATTAATATTGAGAAGATATAAGAATGGGCGTAGGATGATTTTTTGATGGGAAACTTCCGATGCTGAATATTCGAGTACGAGGAGGAAAATTTATCTATCGATGTGGATGTTGGTGGGTTCTGAGTTGTTAGATATGGAACGATCCACCCCGAGAATGGAACTAAGTCGAAGATAAATATTAGTTAATCACCGTTCAATTGTGAGATCCAGGTGATATCCAATCGTCGGATGTGGGCACCCAAGAACTGTTGGATCCATCATAAAGTTGTCATCAGGAAGGTCCGATCGGGGAGACTCACGATGGTGGGCAGAGGAAACATTCTGATGGTGGAAGTCCCAAGTGGATAGGGACCCTTAATATATGGGTATGAAAAACTATTAGACCTTAGTAGTATATTGGTTGTAGACCCCACTTGTTAATGTGTTATGTGGAGGTTGGGAAATGTGTTAGCCGCCACTTAGTTTAAGATATCAATTTGATCATGGATGCTGATTTCTAGGCTCAAAGACCGTTGGATTTATTGGGAATAGATCCATCGGAGATCTTTGGTCAAGATTGAAATGTGGGTAGTGTAACCTACTTTCCCGATGGGTATAGAACCTAATTTACCACCAACCATCGATATGGTTAGGTTGGGCCAATCACAACCATCAGATCGGGGATGTATACTTCCCCAGTTTGTGTAGCAACATTCTATCACATAGTTGTTGGGAATATGGGTGAAAGGTATGAGGATTTTTCATAGTTTCAAGTAGCGCAAAAGAAAGAATACAAAGTCCTCGAGTTCACCATGATGGACAAAGGTTGTTGAGGGTGCAAACCTGAGACCTGAGGCTTAATGGAAGTGGAAATTCGACATCCACCAACCTAATAAGGTTTAAGAGGTTGGGTGTGTTACAAAATCCATTGTAGAGGGAGTGCTTAGGAAATGAGGTACCCTTTCCTCCTCACCATGTCTTTCCAAACCCTTGTTTTCCTTTTTATTTGTAGCTTTAACCTCTTTTGGATTTTAACATATTATTTTCTAAGTCCTTTCATGATATATGCATTCATTACATAGGGATTGTGGTGATGGCCTCTTAGCAAGGGGGTAGAGCTCATGCTTCTTTCTTTTCTTGGTTTTTAATACTTTTCTTTTCTTGTTTGTTTCTTTTCCCCACATTTTGAATTAGGGTTTTTTCTCCTTCTATTTCTTTTTATAAGTTGCATCAACCTCAGGATTTCAAGCCCCTTTTTTCTCATTGGATTATGAAGCATAGACCTTTTTGGGATACGTGTGACAACCAATCGAAAAGAAAGGTAAACAGATTGGAGATAGATGGAATGTATTATTCATGGCAAGGGATATGGACACATTACCCCAATTAAGGCCCCAAGTTAGTGCAACTTTTCCCAAGAGTGACAACACTTGACTAGAAAATGATAATGACCACTAAGGTGAGACACAAAAAAAAAACATAACTCCAAAGCATCATGATTCATTATCCAAATCAACCCATGATCATCATTTTCATGCCTTAAGTATTAACATTATTACTTTATATGAAGTGTCATAATGACATACTTGAGTATGTAAATGCACCATGTCATATGAGTGATTTGAGATGAACATGTAATGGAAAGCATCTGTTGGAAACTGTCTATGGAGAGTCTAGAATAACATCATCGGATCTGATGTATGAATGTGGGTCATGGAGAAAAATTCTCCTCTAGTTACCCCTAGAAGTGAGGGGGTAACATGCACTTTATTTCCCATGCGAATACCATGGTACTTCATGATTACTTCCGGGAAAAAAATGTTTATAATGTACCTGTAACTCTGGATTTAGGGTGGTATTTGGTCACAAAAATTGTTAGATGAAAAATTAGTGCAATAGAGAATCAATTAATTTGGTTTGAGTATAAGTATACTATTTTATCCATGGCTTAAGAGGGGTCAGCATAAATAAGCTAAGTATTGGCTAAATCATTGGAGAATAGAGGAGGAGGTCAATCTGTAGAATATTAATACCAATAAAAATATTATTACATCTAAATTTAAGGAAAAATTGTGGTGCAATAAAGAAATAGAGGATAAAAGAAAATACTATAAAGAGGTCATTAACCCAAATTATAAGATCAAAAGTATCTTTTTGTTATAGATAGTCTAAAGAAGAAAATCAACATTCCTAAAATAAGAGTGAACTCTCATGAGCTCCATAGTAAAATAGGGCATTGGACTATTCCTAAACATTGTGGGATTAAAGAATTTGTTATCTTTGTGATACTAATAAGGTGGAGAATTAAACTCATTGTAACATATCCATTATAATACCTAGTTTAATTAATGCATAATGTAGAGATAATGTGGCTATGGCCAAACGATGTAATATGCAAATTGTATTTTCAGAATTTTAATAAATAAAATGTGATGCTAGCTACTAGAGGACATGGTCAGAGATGGGGGTTGAGCTTTCCACTAGAGAAGGGAGTGTCTAAGAGGGGTCCAAGGGGGAATTTATTTTTGGGTATTAATCCAAACCCACATTCTTGAATTTTATTATCATTGTGTATAAAACATCTATTTCCTATTTGAGTGTATGAGAGCCCAATCAATGAATACATGTAAGAGGGTGGGTGTGAGAAGTCACATTCCATATTTATTGGGAGCATGGGGATGAAGTACAATCAACATTGGGGAGTGTGAGAGTCAACTTGCTTGGGAAAAGAGAGGAAATTTGTATGGGGCAGAATAACAGTTTTAGACAATCATGTTTTTGCATGAGCAAGGGGAGACAAAGAAAAAGAAGAGATTTGGAGCTGGAGAAACCATGGAGGGTGGCTCTTTTGGAGCATTTTTGGAGATGAATACTAAAGAGGCAAGTTGTTAGGCTTGCATAAGAACCAGGTTGTCAATCATGAAGAGTGAACTCCCACGTGAGTTGCACTGTAATGACAAGTTATTGCTGGTGTTTTTACTAGTAATTTTCCTAGCAGTGAGTTCCCTTGAGTACCCAATAATGAGATTCCTGGTTACCTATGCTAGAGAGACCTTGATAAATGAATGTGACACCCGATGGACTAAGAGTAGTGAAGGGGTAAATTCCTTGGGTTGGGCATGTCGAGAGGAAGAGAGATGGAGGAATTGCGGGATAGCTGTAGGAGAATTCCAGTGGGTTGTGGGATTATCTACGTTGTGAGTGGACAATAAGAGAAACCCTCTTTTGTATTCCTAGCCCCAGCTTGGGGGTGACTTGTTGTTTAGATATGGAACAACAAGTCTATGGTTGGGTGGAACGTCCGTCCCAAGCAACTAGTTGCACAACTATTTAGAAAGATAAGTGTATCTGTTTTCTGTGTTGCATTTTGAGTTTTAATTGTTGTGCATTAACTCTGTGTATGAGAATGATTTATATTCTATTGTGATGAATTTATTAGATGCATTCATGTTTATTTAAAATGTTGTAGATGCATTTAAATTTATGGTATCACACATGGTTAAATCTGTGTGTATGATTAAGTAGTTGGTAAGCTACAAGAATTTATTTAGCATAAATTTTATTTTTATTTTATGTGTAATTATGCATAGTAATTTTCCTTAGTTAAGCAAAGGGATGCTACAGATTGGTATCAAAGCTCAAGGTTCAACACTAATCTTCTATGGGCCAAGAACTAGTGTGAATTGGGAAATTTTGCTGTTACAAATTTTGATCTATGATGACTTTGGGGGGAAATTGTGAACAAGAGCGAAATACCCAAATTTATGAGCAAATTCGGGTTTAATTCACCTAAGAATAGTCAAAGAGAGGATTAATGGCGTCAATATGCAAGTTGCAGAGTCAATTTTGGCCTAGGAGGTTGAACTTCGTGTTTTAATGGTGACTGAGGAGTTGGAAAATTGATGGACCAGATCATTCCAACATCAGGAATCGATGATTGAGATTCATTTTGGAACAACTAAAAATTCCCAAGTGCACCGATGAAAAAAATTTGGAAAATTATAAAACTTTTCAAAATTTTATAATTTTCGAAATTTCTGGAAAATTCTATACAATGATGACATGGAGCCATGTGGTGGTGCCATCATGGATGTCACTATGGTAGTTTACTCGTGGCAGGGCCAAGATAGTAGGTTTCTATGGCAAAAGATGTAATTTCGGTGCCGAAATGGACTAAGTGTTAAGGGTAATCCTGGCAGTTCATTGAACAACAAGAATAAATCTCGACTGTTGATTAGGGATCGTTGGTTGGGATGACCGAGTATCGAGGGAAATCGTGTGGGGAGAATCTCACGAGAAGGGAAAATCCTATTGGATACATCCTAAGGAGAAGTATCAAGGTGATTTTTTCGGCCGCAGAAAGTTTTTGCGAAGGGTTGCGGAATCAGATTCGCGAGAAGAGTCAAAGTCGGGTGGGATTGGTTAAGTGTTAGGTTTAAATATTGTCTGTTCAATGTGTAGCAGAGTAAATCTCGACCGCCAGTTGGATTGGTGGATGGGAAGTTTCACAAGATCAGTCCATGGAGGATGAGTCCATGAAGTTTGGCTCAATAGGCTTGCGGGCCGTGGAAAAAACTCAATGACATGCCACTTGAAAAGACCAATGAAAAGGCTTGTGGGGAGAAGCTTGCGAAGAGAAGATTGTCAGAATAGGTTCGTAGGGGAAGGGCTCATGGGGAGGATCTTGAAGGTAAAATCCAAAAAGGTAAATCTTGATAGGCTCCCAACTTGCGGGTCATGGGAAAGTCTGGATGACAGGTAACTTGACATCCTGCAAGGAATAGTCCACGAAGAAGAGTCCAACAAGCTTGTGGGTTGTGAGAATTTATAAAAAGGTGTTCACTCTAGATGTCATGGGGAAAAATCCCATAAATAAGAGTCAGCAAGGCTTGCAGGTTGTAGTTCATAGGAAATATTAATAAAGTATTGTTCAATGTTCTACAAGGAAATGCCCACAAAGGAGGGCTTGACAGGCTTACGGGAGGGTTGGCCGATGGCCGATGGAGGATGATGATGAATGATGACATGATCGAATCAAGAGACAACACATGGTATTAGTAGGCACATGCCATTCCATTTCAGTCATATTTTTAAGGTCAGGTGCAAGTCAGGTAAATAAATCATTATAATAGTAAATTAATTGATTTTCTATGAATTTTTTCAAGATTTTGAGGGTCACAATCTTGCAAAGGCATTTTGAAGCCCTAAATGACTTTTTTAGGTAGTTAAAATCAAGAGAATTGTATGTACCTCAAGTACACCTAATATTTGCAGCTACAATGAAAGAACTCGATAAAATCTTTCCAATGAGCTATTTCGGCCATCAAACAGAGCTCGTATGAGAAAGTTACAACTCAAACAATACAATGTATATTTTCGACACCAGTTTACTTTTAGAGGGCATACTCCTTGCCCCAAAGTTAGTTTGGGACACTGGAGTAGTCTGTGGAAATCCCATGGAACAAAGAACATAACCATGGAACCATATTTGGAATGTGGGTACCTGTAATTGTACAGGGTGGAAGAGAAGACATTTGTAGTAGTAAGGGGTAAAAATGAGAAAATAGTTTAAACTTCCACAAACCATAACTTTCAACTCAGAGCTCAAATTTGGGAAAAGAATAGTTGTTGGAGTTTATGAAGGAGGAGAAGCCACCTATCAACCCAAAACATTGATATGAGCAATAGAAGTTACAATCAACTCAAAATAAGATGACTGGTTGCCTTAAAGAGCAAGAAAAATTATGTATTCTTTTTCCATAAATGTGTGTGTTTGTGTCTAATATAAATTTTATTAAATGAACATTAAATAAGAGTTTTGAGAGGGAAATTTGGTTCCTGAATGAGAACCATAGTCATGGAGTATTTCCATAGGTCTTATAGTTATGAAGAAGTGTTGGATATGTGTTATATTCTTTGCACGAGTAGCAAGTTCTGCGTTGCACCGGGTGCACAGGGGGGTTTGAGGGAGGCGAAATCCCTCCATGCGGGGGTTCAGGGGAAACACCCTTGATAATGTTTTTTTCCTTGGGAAACGTGTCTCATTTTTGCCTCATTTTTCGTGTTGCCTTTATTTTCATGTCCATTGTTGGGCGATTTTTTTAGCACATGGTTTTTGTCGATGGTTTTCTATTTCCGGTTAAGGAATTAGGGTTGTTGACTAATCCAGGTCACTGGGTTAGGGTTTTGGATGCTGCTGGCTCCTATATGTATATTGTATTGTAAACAATGTATCACCATGAATGAATATAGAATATGCTGGTTTTTTCGGTTTGGGTTTCCAGTGGACAAATCTTTGTGTAATGTTTGTATTTGCCATTGTATCTTTTATGTTGTTTTACTGAAAATCTGTTTGCAGTAAATATTGTACAAGGTTAAAATATACATTTGGTATCAGAGCTTTGTTGGCTTTAGGGGGACGCCTTTATGGTCAAGGGTTTGGCTCAGGACTGTGACAAGACTTGTTACAGTGGGAGTTCTGTGGTATTGATTTTTTTAGGTGAAAAGAAATGGCAAGCAATTCGAAGATGGAGATTGATAAGTTTAATGGGAAAAGTTTTGAGTTGTGGAAGCTCAAGATGAAAGATCTGTTGGTGGATAGAGATCAATGGATATCGGTAGATCTAGGTACTGCACCTACATGAACCTCAACAAATGACTAGAAAAAGTTGGATCGGAAGGCGAAGAGCACAATCCGATTGTGTCTCTCAGATTCAGTATTACTGAATGTGTCAGAGGAAGCTACAACCAAGGATTTATGGGATAAGTTGGGGAAGTTGTATCAGTCTAACTCCCTAGTAAATAAACTATTCTCGAGAAAGAAGCTGTATGATCTGAGGATGAGAAATGGAGACTCGGTGGAAGAGCATTTGAACACTTTCAATACTGTTGTAAGTCAGTTAGTATATGTCGAGATTAAAATTCCAGATGAAGATAAATGTATCAATTTACTGTGTTCTTTACCAGACTCATGGGATAGTCTGGTTGTGGCCATAGATAGTAATACAAATGCCTTGAATTTTGATGAAGAGGTCTCATCCTTGTTTTCGGAGGAGATGAGATGAAAGAATATGGAAGGACATAACACATACACATTATTTGCAAGAGGGCATTCCTAGGAAAGAACTAGATCTAAGTTCTCAAGTGGGAGATCTAAGTCTAAGGGTAGATATAAATATCCCGGAAAGTTTGTAAAGGTATGTTGGAGATGTGGAAAAGAAGGGCACTATAAGAAGCAATGTAGATCCAAAGTTGAGAAAAAGAAGGGATTTGAAGAATCTCCTTCTACATAAGAAAAGACCTACAAGGAAGAAGGAGGGGATGTGTACTTGTCTTCTTCAAGCACACATGCATATCATGAGGCATGGTTGGTTGACTCTGGTGCATCCTTTCATATGACTCCGCACAGGGAGTGGTTCTGCGAATATGAAAGGTATGATGGAGGTAATGTTTTCTTAGGTGATGATTTGACAACCAGAATCATAGGACGAGGAAAAGTCAATTTGAGGCTCATAGATGGAAGGATTAGAACACTACCTAGTGTTCTGCACATCCCAAGTTTTCCCAGAAATTTGATTTCTCTAAGCAAAATGGATGACGCAGGGGTAAAAACAATATTTGAAAAGGAAACCTGCAGGATGGTTCGAGGAGAAATGGTGTTGCTGAAGGGAGTTTGGTTTGGAAATTCGTATAAGCTACAAGGAAGCACTATTAGTGATGGGTGTAATAGTTCCATTGTTCCTGATATTGGAGTTGAAGAAGAAATAACTCCTATAGTCTCTAGAGAAAAGGTTATGTTGTGGCATCAAAGACTGGGGCATATCGAAGAGAAGGGTCTTTGACTACTACATGATAAAGGTATGGTTGAAGGTATATCTAAATGTTCTCAGGATTTTGATTTCTGTGAACATTGTGTATATGGGAAGCATAATCGGGGTAAGATTCCCCTCCGGTACAATGAGGGCATAAGGAATTTTACAGCTAGTTCAGAGTGATGTTTTTGGACTTGTGTCTGTCCCATCATTGGGAAAATCTGTGTATTATGTCTCATTTATAGATTACATCTCGAGGAATACTTGGATATATTTACTCAGGAAGAAATCTGAAGTCTTTGATAGGTTTAAAGAGTTTAAGGGTCTTGTTGAGAATCAAACAGAGAAAAAAATTAAGGTGGCGAGGACAGATAATGGCGGAGAGTTCTGCGGGAATGAATTTGAATAATTTTGTAAGAAGTGTGGTATAGAAAGGCAGAAGAGTACTCCATATACACCTCAATAGAATGGAGTTGCAGAAATGATGAACATAACGTTGGTGGAAAAATCAAGGTGCATGCTCAGTGGTGCCAGGTTGGGGCAAGAATTCTAGGCAGAGGCAGTGGGTATTGCATGTTACCTGGTCAATAGATCACCCTCATCAACACTGGATGACAAGACTCCATAAGAGGTATGGACTGGTAAGAAACCTTCTCTCACACATATCAAGGTATTTGGCTATGATGCATATGTTCATGTTCCAAAATAAAACATGAGTAAGCTAGATAAGAAGGCTTACAAGTGTATCTTTATTGGATATAAAGATGGTCTCAAAGGTTATAAGTTTTGGAACCCATAAACTAAGAAGGTAGTATATAGTTGAGATGTGGTATTTAGAGAAATGAAGGATGTTGTTAAATAGGAAGTCCTACCAAGTAAGGAAGAACCAGAGAAAATAGAGTTTGATTTAAAGGATGATGAATCAGACTCTACAAAAGAACATGAATCAGAAGAAGAAGATCCTCATACTCCAGTATTGAGGAGATCGGTTCGAAAAATAAGGCTACCAAAAAGGTATACTCCATCCGATTTCCGTTCAAATTTTCCTTTGTCTATTACTGATGACGATCCTAGAATTGTCAGGAAAGAAGTGGATTCAAAGGATGAAAATCTCTGGGAAAAGGCCATGGATGAAGAAATGACAACCTTGGATAAGAATGAGGGTTGGGATCTAGTGGAGTTGCCGATTGGAGGAAAGCCCATTAGTAACAAATGGGTATTTAAAAAGAAGCTAAATGTAGAAGGAAAAGTGGAGGAATACAAAGCTCGATTAGTAGCAAAGGGTTATTCCCAGGTTGAAGGAATTCATTTTGGTGAGATTTTTTCTCCTGTTGCCAAGTTAGCCTCTACAAGATTTTTGTTATTTGTTGCTGCTGCATTTGATTTTGAAGTAGAACAAATGGATGTGAAGATACAATTCCTACATGGGGATCTGGAAGAAGGAATATATACGAAGCAACCAGAAGGTTATGATGTGAAGGGAAAGAAGGAGCTGGTATGCAAGATGAAAAAGTCCCTGTATGGTTTAAAACAATCACCAAGGATGTGGTATAAAAAATTTGATACTCATATGCCGAGACTTGGCTTTACAAGAAGCAAAGAGGATCACTATGTGTATCTTAAATTAATTGGTGATCATTTGATTTATTTGGTCTTGTATGTGGATGACATGTTGCTGATAGGAAACAACAAGGAGATTATCTAGGATGTGAAAACTCAGTTGTCCTCTAAATTTGACATGAAGGATATCGGTGCTTGAAATTTCATTTTGGGCATGGAAATTAAAAGAGATTGGAAAAATAGGAAACTCTGGTTAAATCAAAGAAAATATGTCAA
>ML780700.1:115129-150483 GCA_009831015.1 Picea engelmannii | reverse complement strand
GTATACTGATATTTATTTATACCATTTATGTCACTTCCTTTTAACATTAGGGCCGACCTGACACTTTCTTATTTTGTAATTCTTTTCTTTAATTATCTTTAGGGCCTGCATGTACTTCCTTCTTCAATTCACTTTGTCATCTTCAAAAATTCATTTCTCCTCAACCATGAGGATCCACGTGACGTGCCACATACCACCGGAAACAACATGATGTATACTATCCATCCATGGGTCTTGTATCTACATGTGAATTTTCCTTCATGTCCAAATACCTTCATCAATCTTGTGGTCCAAAACCCATGACTAGGGTTGACATCAATGACAACAACCAATCTTCCAACACAATGTCCCAAGACATAGGAAGAGGAGGAGGACATGTCTCGTGTTCCATATGTGAGTGCATTTGGCAGTTTGATGTATGCAATGGTCTGTACTAGACCATACATTGCACATGCAGTGGGAGTTTTTAGCAGGTATATGTCAAAACCAGGGAAGGAGCATTGGACATCGGTAAAAAGGGTTTTCAGGTATTTGTGTGGCACTGCTAGCTATGGATTGTGCTACCAAGGAAGACCAAGATTAGACAAAGTGGTGGATATACATGGCTTTGTGAATGCAGACTGGGCTGGAGATCTACAAGTGGGTATGTATTTAACCTGTTTGGAGGAACAATAAGTTGGATGAGAAAAAGACAGGTTGTAGTGGCACTTTCAACTACAGAAGCTGAATACATGGCAACCACTCATGCAAGTAAGGAAGCAATATGGTTACAAAGATTGTGTTCAGGTATTGGGTTGGTACAACAAGATGTAAGGATATATTGTGATAGCCAGAGTGCAATTTTTCGGGTGAAGAACCCGACTTATCATTCAAAGACAAAGCATATTGATATTTAATATCACTTTGTGAGAGACATGGTTGAAGAAAAAAAAGTATTGCTGATGAAGGTGTACACTTTGAAGAATGTTGCAGATTCATTAACAAAATATATGAGCACTGAGAAGTTCTCTTGGTGTAGTGGATCCATGGGCATTGCTGCCTTGGATTGTTGACTATGTAACCCTGTAACCCCCTGTATGCAAAGAAAACAACAAATGAGAGAATGTTGGGTATGTGTTATATTATTTGCATGAGTAGTAATGTCTGCATTGCGCCGGGCGTGCCCCTGAGACTTTTTTTTGCCTCGGGAAACATGTCACATTTTTGGCTCATTTTTCGTGTTGCCTCGATTTTTGTGTCCATTGTTAGGTGGTTTTTTCAGCACATGGTTTTTGTCGATGGTTTTCTATTTCCGGTTAAGGAATTAGGGTTGTTGACTAATCCAGGTCATTGGGTTAGGGTTTTGGATGCCGCTGGCTCCTATATGTATATTGTATTGTAAACAATGTATCACCATGAATGAATATAGAATATGCTAGTTTTCTCGGTTTGGGTTTCTAGGGGAAGAATCTTTGTGTAATGTTTGTATTTTCCATTGTATATTTTATGTTCTTTTACTGAAAATATGTTGGAAGTAAATATTGTACAAGGTTAAAATCTACAGGAAGAATTCAAAAGGATGGGTGTTAGCATAGGAAATGATGAGACACAATCCAATGGAAGAAGAGGCAGAGAGGATCCTATGGAGTTGGATGACACTATGTTAATATTGCAAAGGGAAGTGTAGAGATATAGGGAGGATAATGAAAAGATCATAAAAGTTTAGGAGGAGCTTCTATAGAGTCTGAATATGTTGCAAAAACAAGTCAACAAAGATTCTGGTTCAAAGAAAACAATTAGTGCCAGACAAGTGGAATCATATAGATCCCATAGCAATAGAGATGAGCATGGGAATGATAGACAATCAAGGAGTATAAGTAGGAACCATCATTCCCCAGAGAAATCCACTAGGATAGCTCATGCAAGTTCAAGGCCAAGGAGAAACCCAAGTGTATCTCCTGTCAGGAGGCAGAGGAGAAGGCTTAAGTCAAACATTTTTCAATGTGAACTCAAGAAAATCAAGCCACCAACTTTTAATGGTGAGCATGAAAAGGGAGAAGAGGTTGAAACATGTCTATTGGTATTGAATAAATATTCCCATTTGCATGATTACCCCCTCAAGGGTAGAAACAATAATTTCAACCTACCACTTGCAAGGAAAGGAAACTATGTGGTGGGATCACCTTAAGCAATCCAAACACCTTGGTGAGAAGAAGGTCTCATGCAGATAGTTCAAAGGATATTTCCAAGAGAAATATTTTTCAGAGAATTACCGTGAAAGAAAGATGAAAGAGTTCTTTGAACTTGTAATACCTCGGTTTTGAGTCCCCGTATTAATGATGTAATTTTGTTTATTCATGCAAGGCTAGAGTGCTCGTAAATTTGAAAGTCCAGAGTGCCTAGAAATGTAAGGCTTTGAATATATTAATAAAACACATCATTGGATGCAAGATGAACAAGGACATAGATAGGGGGCTATGATTCCATGAGAAAGTGGGATAAAGGGGCTAAGTCTTTTATTATTTTTATTCACCCATCTTGGTTTTAGTTGAGAAAAGTGGTTACATGAACTTCTTGGGAAAGGCCACGTGGTGCTTTATTGCATGTAATTATATAAACCCCCTTTTTGGGTTGTTTGGGGTTGGTCATTCATGTTTAATCACTCATTAATTTTGGTTACTCATTTCATTTTTATTCTTTCCTCATTCTTTGTCTTGGTATAGCCATGGGAAAATAACTAGGGGAGGAAAAAAACCATTTCTTGTTGGCTGCAAGGAATTATTGATTATTCCAGAAAGGAAAATATGTATGTGTGCAAGAGAATAATGGAAGTTGAGAGAGAATTGTCCAAAAATGAGAATCCTTGGGGTTTCCAACATTGTGATTTCTTCACCAGTATCACTGGAGGCTTGGAAAATAATTGGAACATCCCAAGGGAATGCATTGTAGAGAAAGGGGTTAATTTCTTTGGGTTGTGCAGGCCGAGGAAAGAGAGATGGTAAAATAGGATTGTTGTGTGGTTGGAAAAAATGTGAGAGATTGATAGCTGATTGTGTGGTTTAGAGTCGGCTTAGGACTTGTCCTTGTGGATTCATATCCTTGGCTCGGGGGTGACATGTTCTTGAGAGATAGAAAAATAATGTGTATGGTTGGGTGGAACGATTTGCAACCAGTTGGTGAACGCTTATTTGAAAATATAAGTGCTCAGTATGTTTTCTGTGTAATTTATATTTCGTTGTGTATATATTATCTCTAAAATGTATTTATATTGTACATGCTTGCTGTTATTACTGTGTATGGCATGATGATCATTTATTTTATGGTTTAACATGTTTTTGTTAATTGCATTCTGTGGTTTCATGTTTCTTGATTAATTAAATAATGGTAACACAAATTTGTATTTTTCCAAGAAGGCCAATTTAGAGGTACCCAGGTTGATGGGTACATTATAGTTTGGTTTTCAAGCAAATTTTCGGGTTTGCTGGTGAACAATACATCACAGATTGGTATCATAGCAAAGGTTACAACACTAGGCCTACAAGGGCCTGCTACATGACAACAAGAAGTTGTTTGGATGATATTTTTATTTTGGGAAAAACTTATTGCTACAAGACCACATCGAAGAAGAGAATATTGTGGTTCAACACCATCGTTCTAGCCATGGAAACCATGTTCAAGTTAATCTCCATGGCCCTAGATTCGCAACGAGCCATCAATTGCGTGGTTTGGGCATCGGGATAAGAAGTTATGACTCTTGAAAGATCAATGCTTAACAACTGTCGATCTAACTTTTGCATGGATCCCCAACCATTGAGCTTCGATCCTCATTAATTATTTTATACCAAATACATGGGGAAGGGTTCATGTGATATGCTTATAATTAACACAGAGTCCTTTGTTACTTGTGCGTGAAGCACAAAGATCCATGGAACCCTACAGAGCTTGCTAAAATTCCATGGGTCTGGATCATTGATAGAGATCTAGATTAAGCTGAAATTCTTGGAGAGAGTCCAGAAGGCATAGATTGAAATAACCCATGAAGGAATTGAATAAATTTTAAAGAGTTGGAATGAGGATGTTGAAATAGGCCAAAATCCACTATTCTAGGCCGCTTTTTGGGGATTTTTGGGATTTTCAAAGAAGGAAAGGTGACCCCAAATCAAAACTGGAAAATTTTATTTACTAGACATTTTATATACTCATCAAGACATAAAACTTTGCTTTATTGAAGTTTTTCCAGAAGTGCACAGATTGGGAGATAGTCAGTTTTGCTTGAAAAATTTAAAGTCTGGAAAAAAATTTGTAAAAAGGACAAAGTTGCAGATTCCAGATTATTGTAGAATATTACTGGAGCAATAAATGAAGAATCTGAAGGTTATTGTGTGTTCACCATTATGATTTTTATTAGTCCAGGATACCAATTTTTTCTTGTTTCTTTATGGATTTTATTCTATAGTTGACAGAAGTTGACCTTCTAGTAAAATTGCACCAATGGAGAAAGTGTATTAATGGGGTGAAGATGGATTTTTCAGGAATCCATAACTTTCAACTCAAAGATCAAATTGAGGCATAAGAATAATAATTGGAAAGATTATTTAGAGGAGAATAACCCAGAATTAGTATAACTGGGAGAAATGTGATATAATTCTTCATGAATTGAGCAGAAAAAGGACTTGTAGCATTAATTGGCAAAAATTTATAATATGTATAATTCTAACAAAAATGGTTGCTTGCACATTTTATATAATTAGAGGTATAAGTAGATCAATTCAAGCCTATGATTTCATATTAGAGTCACAGAGGATGCACAAAGATCCTACAGTCATGACAGAGAAGTCAAAGGCCAAAATATCAGTGTGGGTAATGATGAGACATAATCTAATCGACATAGGAGCAGAGTGGAACCAACACAATTGGTAGAGACTATAAGAAGTCTGAGAATGGAAGTGCAAATTTATAGAGATGAAAATGAGAAGACAATGAGAGCACATGAGGATCATAATAAAATAAATGCTCAAATGATGCAAAGCCTAAATCAGTTGTAGAGACAAGCAAATAATGGATCATGTTCAAGACATGAGGAATAATGTAGAAATTATGAAAGAAGAGATAACTACAGAGGACCCAGTCATTCAAGAAGTGCTAGTAGAAGCCATAGAAATTAATCACCTCCTTACTAAAAAAGAAAGTTTTATGCATATGAAAATTCAAGGAGAAATCCATAAGTGTCTCTTGTTAGGAATCAAAGAAGAAGATATGAGTTGGAAAAATCGCAAGGAGGCCTTAGGAAACTCAAGCCACCAACCTTTGATGGTGAAAGAGAAAGGGAAGATGATCATGAAGCTTGTTTACTTGGAATCAATAAGTATTTTAAGTTGCACAACTACTCATCTAACTTAGAAGCCATGATTTCCACATACCATTTGCATGGAAAAACTGCTATGTGGTGGGATTAGTTGAAGCAAGATGAACACATTATTGAGGGTAGGATCACTTGGAAGTAGTTCAAGAAATATTTTCAGAAGGAGTATCTTTTATAACACTACTATGACAAGAAGATGCAAGAGTTATTTGAACTTAGGTTAGAGAGCATGACCATGGGAGAATATGAAAATAAGTTCTTGGGATTGCTTAAGTATGTGGGGTTTATCAAGGATGAGAAGGAAAAGATACATAGGTTTTTGAGTGGACTACCATATTTTTATAAAGAAAATATTAAATATGATGAACCCAAAACTTTGATAGAGACCATTAGAAAGGCTAAGTACTTGTATGAGCAGGGAAAAGGCAGACAATCTTTGTAGAAATCTTGGAAGGATAAGAAGAAAGAGAAATATGATCAGATAAGGAAGGGATTCAAACCTCCTTTCAATAGAAGTTGTCCTAATACAAATCAACAAGATCTGCCTACTAAGAATGAATCCAAGAGGGAAGACTCCATGGGGAAAAGGGAAGACCACCAATCAAATGTTGGGGATGAAAATAATATCACATGTACAAGGATTTCCCTCACAAAGAAAACACGATGAGAAATTTGCACAAGTTCCAAGAGGATACTACAGTAGAAGACATTGGCAAAAATATTCCAAGAATATATGCATCCTTGGAAGATCGACAAGCAGAACACCAATCCCATATGATTTAGGTGGAAGGTAAGATCATTAATCAACCTATTGCTATTTTAATTGATTTAGGAGCAAGCCATAGTTATAATGATCCTAAAATAGTGGACATATTTCATTTGGTGAAAAGTAAGCTTGAAAAATCATGTTTGGTTCAACTAGCCACTAGAACCAAAAGAAGGATCAATGAAATTGTCAAAGATTGTATAATAAGTATGCATGGAGTGAGTACTAATGTTGATCTGAATATCATACCATTAGAATCGTATGATATCCTAATTGGAATGGATTGGTTGGAAACACATCATATTTCCCTAGATTTCCATAACAAGACATTTACATGTCTAGATGAAGAAGGAAAACAATGCATTGTGAAGGGAATCCCAAGACCCATTTCTATAAGGGATATTTCAGCCTTATAGCTAAAGATATGTTTTAGGAAAGATTGTCAATTGTATGCAACTCATGTGGAGGAGCCAGAAAATACCAAAGGCACAAGTCTCGAAGATTATTCAATATTGCAAGATTTTGAGGATGTATTCCAAGAAATACCAGGATTACCACCAAAGAGGGATATAGATTTCTCTACTGATTTAGTATCAAGAGTTTCCTAATGTCAAAAAATCCTTACATAATGAGTACACTAGAATTAAAAGAATTACAAATGTAACTGGAAGAATTGTTGAAGAAAGGGTACATATGCCCAAGTGTTTCACCTTGGGAAGAACCAATACTCTTTGTTAAAAAGAAGGATGGAACATTGAGGCTATGTATTGACTTTAGACCACTGAATAAAGCCATTGGGAAGAAAAAATACCCTCTACCCAGAATTGATGAACTCTTTGATAAACTAATTGGAAAAAATATATTTTGAAAGATAGACTTGAGATCAGGATACCACTAGGTAAGAATCAAGGAAAAAGACATCAATAAGACAACCTTTAGAACAAGGTATGGACATTATGAATTTGTAGTGGTGCCATTTGGATTGACCAATTGACCAACTGTCTTTATGTTCTTGATGAATGACATATTCATAAATTATGTGGATAAGTTTTTTATTTTGTTATTGGATGACTTACTTATATATTTTAAATTAGAAGAAGAACATGAACACCACTTGAGGTTGGTATTGAAAGTACTAAGGGAGCATCAACTTTGTGAAAATCTTAGTAAGTGATCTTTTTACTAGGAGCAGATCCATTATTTGGGGAAAATTATTTTAGAAGAAGGTATAATAGTAGATCCAGAGAAGATCGAAGCCATTAGAGGATGGCCAACACCCAAGAATGTTTCACAATTCAAATCTTTCATGGGATTAGATGGATACTACATGAGATTTATAATAGAGTTCTCTAAGATTGCTCATCCCATCTCTTCTTTACAAAAGAAGAGAATTAATTTTGAATGGACAACAAAGTGTGAAGAAAATTTTAATTTGTTGAAGGAGTTACTTACTAGTGCACCTATTTTAAAGATTGCCGATCCAAATGAGAATTTTGTGGTATATAAAAATGCATGCAAAGGAGTTGGTGGAGTCCTCACTCAAAATGGACATGTCATTAGTTATGAGTCCATAAATATTAAAGAACATGAGAGGAATTATGTCACACATGATTTGGAGCTTGTTGCCATAGTTCATGCGTTCATGCATTGAAGACGTGGAGACATTATTTAATGAGATTTATTTATTTATTTAAGGACAAACTGTAGTGTTCTGAAAGATAAACCAAATTTAAATGCCAAGCATACAATATGGATAGAATTTTTAAGTGAGTATGACTTTGACATCAAGCATATCAAAGGAAAAGAAAATAAAGTTGTTGATGCACTCAATAGACGAGTACATCTCGTGCATGCTACAACCATTAGTATGCATCAATCATATTGAAAAAGAAAAATTTTCTATGTTGCTTATAAACCAACATTACCTACATGTAAAAGAAAGTTCACACTAGGAAAATGTACATAAGAAATTTAAAGAGTATGAGATTAAAGAAGATGGAGTAATTATGCATAAAAACAAAATTAATGTTCCTAGTTTCGGAAAACTTAGGAATTTGATATTAAAATAAATGCATAATGTTGCATATGCTAGACATCCTAGTTACCAGAAAACAATTGTAGTAATAAGAAACCAATGCTTTTGGCCAAGAATGAAGAAGGATGCCGTTGATTAAATTTTCAAATGTATAGAATGCCAGAGAGTGAAAGCTGAGCATAGACACCTAATGGGTTTTCTACAACCATTGCCAATTCCAGAGAAGAAATGGGAAGTGGTAACCATTGATTTTATTACTAAGTTTCCCAGGACAACAAGGAAACATGATTCAATAATTGTAGTGGTGGATAAATTGACAAAGACTACTCATTTTGTTCATGTAAAAATGACTCTTACAACAACTAATATTGCAAGAATTTACATGAGGAAAATTTCTAGGTTGCATGGAATACCTAAGGCAATTGTCTTAGATAGAGATACAAACTTTACTTCAAATTTTTGTAGGGTATTATTTAAAGGATTTGGTACAAATCTGAATTTTAGCATAGCATACATCCACAACCAGATGGGCGGATAGAGAGATTCAACCAAGTGATTGAAGACATGTTGAGAATGCATGTGATGGATAAGCCATCAAAGTGGGAAGATTACTTTCATTTGGTTGAGTTTTCCTATAACAATGGGTATCAAGCTTCATTGAAGATGAACCCATTTGAAGCTTTGCATTGTAGAAAATGCAATACTCTAGTGAGTTGGGACAGGGCCAACATATAGAGTAGTAATTGGGCCATAATTGCTCAATGATATGGAAGATCAGATGGTTAAAATTATGTAGAATTTGAAAGTAGCACAAGATAGACAAAAGATTTATGTAGATAAGAACATGACAACTAGCGAATTTAAAGCGAGAGAGCATGTGCTTTTGAAAGTGAATCCCAAGAAGATCTCGGTTAAGTTGGGCAGTTGTACTAAGATAGAAACCAAATTCTATGGTCCATTTGAGATATTGGATAGAGTAGGGCCAATTGTATACATTCTTGCATTGCCTGCTTCCATGAATGTGCATAATGTATTTCATGTCTCTTTGCTGAAAAAGTATGTGAAATATCCTAACCATGTTACTGATTGAAATTTGATTCAGGTGGAGCCAAAAGGAGAATTTCAGGTCCAGCCAGTGCACATATTAGACAAGAAGATCAAAGTGCTCCAGAATCGAGCCATAGGATTGGTAAAGGTTTGCTGGTTGTTATCACATGCTAATTTGCATTAATTTTTCCAAATCATCTTGTCCTTGTGCTATTTTTCCACTCACATTTTTAAAGATTTTTCACCATCTCCGTCAAGCTCCCATCACCTAAATCCTTCGCTCAGCTGATCATCCAAAATAGTCATGTCCTCCATGAGTAAAAAATTGGCAAATATCTCATGCCTATATCTAGCCTTAATGCTTATCTAAATCCCTCTGTTCCATCACTTCATTCATTTTTACCCTTATTATCATATTCTCGTTGAAAATTAAAAATATTCCTTTTATTAAGCTTAAGCACCCTTATCCTATCCACAAAGTCATGTGATAAGCCTCATATGCCCAAAGTCCTTAGAAAATAGAAAAAATGTTTATTATTATTAATATAAATATTTTATATTAAATTATTTATATTAATATTTAATTTATGACATCACATCAAATCATGGGCATGAATCTCAATTTTTAATGTGGAAAAGTCAAAGGGTGGATGGAGGGTGCACTTACATTTCGGGAGTTGAAAGTACACGAAGGATAATTATTTGAAGGCGGACCGAAATTTGGACCGTGGTTTTGGTGATTGGATATGTGTTCTACTTGGTGCATTTCGGAAGATGGAGTGGTGTGGACTAAAACCACTCTCCACAAGCTCCAAAATTTTCTTGCCTTAGATTTATATTATTCCCTATTCCCCACAATAAAATAAAATTATTTTATGAATATGCCTACCCAGAACTATGAATTTTGTATGATAAATGTTTCCTCCCGGTGGAAGAATTTCATAGAGGTGAAAGTTGAATTTTACAACAGAGAAATAAATGTTTTTAGATGGGAAGATGCATGTGAAAGGAAGATTTGGATAATTGTTTATCCAAAGGTTTTACAGAAGTAAAATAAGAAGATTAAAAGTATTTTACCAAAGATGATATCCAAGACATGGTTTTCAAAACCATGAGAAACAAACCAATAAATGGTTTTCACAGTGAAATGGTAAATTGGAAAAAACAAGACACAGTAAATGGTTTATGGTAAATTGGGAAAAACAATACATGGTTTTCAAAACCATGGGAAGCAAGCAATAAATGATTTTTAAAAATTACGGGCATGAGTTAAAATATGAAAATTCAATTCTACAGGATAAAAATATTTGGGAATTATTTTTATTCAAATATATTATTCCCAAATATTTAAGGAGAATATGGATAAATGAAATTATATTTGAAAGAGTACAAGTGACATTTCAAAGAGAATGTGGCAGCAGAAGGATCTGAAACGTCAGAGGAATCGACAATTGGATCATGAAACATTTTTATGTTAATCATTATAGTCAGTTCTTATACCAAAACTGTCATTTGTAATCATTGTACTCAATTTTAGAAGCTGAAAGGTTTCATTTCAGTTATTGTAATCAGTTGCACACCGAAGGAACTCAGATTGTACAAGGATAATATAGATAAATGAAATTAGATTTGAAAGAGTACAAGTGACATTTCAAAGAGAATGTGGCAGCAGAAGGAGCTGAAGCGTCAGAGGAATCAACAATTGGATCATGAAACATTTTTATGTTAATCATTATAGTTAGTTCTCATACCAAAACTGTCATTTGTAATCATTATACTCAATTTTAGAAGCTGAAACGTTTCATTTCAGTTATTGTAATCGGTTGCACACTGAAGGAACTCATATTGTATAAGTATTAGAGGTTCCAAATGTATTAGAGGTTGGCAGAAGTGCAAGGGCACATTTTAGTTGTTTTAAAATCAAGTGTAATTTTCTGGAGCTGAATTGAATACATATGCAAAATCTTTTGAAGTCTCTATGAAAAGATTCTAATGGTGGTGATATGAGTTTTGTCTCCTCACATCGTATGTATTTCCTGTGTTCTTTAATTCCACTTGCATTTTCTTCTGTTTAAATTGGATAGCTAAAAGCTCAGAATTCATCTTGTGATGCTCTCGGCTTAAGCAATTTAAACTATATAATTTTCTTCCTAACTAATTCAGAATTCATTTCAGTAATGCTCTGATGCAATTACTTGTTTTCTCCTTATTCTTACACTCTACATAAATACAATTTATAATTCAGATTCATCGCCTCATTTAGCCTTTATCCTCTGGAGAGTTCTATAGGCCAATCATTGTTTTCATTCGCTTTCAGAATTTCGACTCCATAGCCCTAAGTGTCCCTCCCCTTCCTTGCTAGCAAATTTATAAAAACCCCCCAAAACAAAACCAAATATAGCCATTGATTGCCAAAGAAACATCAAGTGACATGAGAGAGCCCCCTCTGAGCTAAGTAGGCTAGTACCCATCTCTAAAGTTGGTTGAAACATTTATCTCTGTCGTTTGTTTATCAATCGAACAAATTTACAGAGTGCTAACATTCTGGCGCCGTTGCCAGGGATCGAAAGTGAAATATTCCCTGGGATAAATGACAAAGTTCAGATCTAAGTACTAATGGTGAAAAGTATTCAGACACAGAAAGGATGTACATCATTCACCCAACGACTCCATTTTCAAGAATCTAGAATTCAAAATTTGTATGGTGACTCCACTGTCCAAAGACTCAGTAACCTAAAGATTTTATTGATGACTCCACTGCTTCAAGATGGATTACATATCTGCAAGGTATGCTCCAATGAATCCCTCTCATATTACTGGCTTTCCAAATCATATTCCTCACATAGATTGGAAAAAATATTTGCCTAAATTCAAAGATGGGAAAGGAAATGATGCTGCCTTGCACTAGATTAGGTTTCACATGCACATATGTAAGATGGGGGTTGAATTTCATGAGGATTGTTTGATGAAAATGTTTATGGCTACTCTAGAGGGGAAAGCAAGATTATGGTATGAAGGTCTAAAACCAGGTAGCTTATACTCTCTTAAGGATTTCCACATAACATTATTTAAGCATTATGGAGAATCCAATCCTTCATTCTTGATGTTTGAAGATTGTTGTGAATTTTGTGAACATTTCATTAAGTACATTGAAAATGTTTTTGGTGATGAAGAGTGTATGAATGATGAAATCATAGAATCCCTTTATGAATATTCATCCCAACAAAAAATAGTAGCCCCTCCTTTGGCTGAAGATGAAGCTGATCAAGAAATTGTTGCTAAAAGTCATTTTCCTTCTCCTGAACTTGATGAAGATATTCAACCAGATTTCCAGCAAGACAAAGTGTTTCAAAGTTGTCTTTCTTCCACTATGAATGATGTGGTTGTTCAAATTCTAAGTGGCTTAGACATGGATGAGGGTTCTAAAAATGCATCTATGGAGACTTCAAGCAGTGAACAAACAAATGACATAAATTTTTCAGGAAAGAAACAAAACAGTGTATGCCACTTTTCAATCAGAAATACATAAAGATAATGAAGAGGCAGTTGTTTCATTTGATTCCTTTGAAAATCATAGTTTTGAAAATGAATCCATGGGAACTCTAGACTGTGAAATAGTTCATGCTGTTAGATTTTCACATTTGCAAGAAGATTATGAACAAGAACTTATTCCCTTTCATTCATTTGAAAATCAAAATGACAGTCCTCAAGCAAAATTCCTGAAGGTTAGTGAAACCAAATCAGAATTGTTTGACAAACAAGAGGATAACCTTGATGCACATAATATGGCTGTCATATTTGAATAGGTTCAAGAATGTATGAATGTTTTTGTTGAGATGCACGGAAAAGTAGACAAACCTATTGCTGCCATTTCATTTGAAAATGTTCTCAGAACTGAAGAAATAGAGCAAGAGAAACAAACACTTATGAATGAGGCTTGTCTTCCTGTTTTTGTTCATCAAGAAGAAATGTCTTTTCATGGTTTTCAAGATCCCATGGCCATCCTATTACAATCATCAGTGAAGGATGAATTTGTTTCATTCATAAGCTCAGATTTTGGATTCAATTTTTGTTTTTAGCTGCCATCTTTTACATTTGTCTATCTGCTTAAGAAAAATGTGAGCATAAGACAATCGAGAAGCCAATTGCTTGATTGGCTGCATTGGCACTTTAGCATCACTTGATTGAGTATTCATTTCAGAATTTTTAGAGTAGATAGGAGTGTGCAAATAAGCTTGCTTGTCAAGCAATTTTCAGTTTAGGTTTTCAACAGTATGTACATTCAGATTGTAGTGGTGTATTTAGCGTTCAATTTTCAGTTGAGAGAAATAGAAAAAGGGTTTATTATTATTAATATAAATATTTATATTAATATTTAATCCAATATTTAATTTATGACATCGTGTCAAATCATGGGCATGAATCTCAATTTTTAATGTGGAAAATTCAAAGGGTGGATGGAGGGCGCACTTACATTTCGGGGGTTGAAAGTACACAAAGGATAATTATTTGAAGGCGGGCCGAAATTTGGACCGTGGTTTTGGTGATTGGATACATGTTCTTACTTGGTGCATTTCGGGAGATGGAGTGGTGTGGACTAAAACCACTCTCCACAAGCTCCGAAATTTCCTTGCCTTAGATTTATATTATTCCCTATTCCCCACAATAAAATAAAATTATTTTATGAATATGCCTGCCCAAAACTATGAGGTTTTTATGATAAATGTTTCCTCCCGGTGGAAGAATTTCATAGAGGTGAAAATTGAATTTTATAGCAGAAAAATAAATGTTTTTAAATGGGAATATGCACGTGAAAGGAAGATTTGGATAATTGTTTATCCAAAAGTTTTACAGAAGTAAAAGAAGAAGATTAAAAGTGTTTTACCAAAGATGGTAACCAAGACATGGTTTTCAAAACCATGGGAAACAAACTAGTAAATGGTTTTCATAGTGAAATGGTAAATTGGAAAAAAACAAGACACAGTAAATGGTTTTCACAGTGAAATGATAAATTGGGAAAAACAAGACATGGTTTTCAAAACCACGGGAAGCAAGCAATAAATGTTTTTTAAAAACCACAGGCATGAGTTAAAATATAGAAATATAATTCTACAGGATAAAAAATATTTGGGAATTATTTTTATTCAAATATATTATTCCCAAATATTTAAGYAGAATATGGATAAATGAAATTAGATTTGAAAGAGTACAMGTGACATTTCAAAGAGAATGTGGTAGAGGAAGGAGCTKAAGCGTCAGAGGAATCGATAGTTGGATCATGAAACATTTTTCTGAAAACTATCATTTGTAATCATTGTACTCAGTTTTAGAAGCTGAAACGTTTCAGTTCAGCTATTGTAATCGGTTTCTAACTAAAGGAACTAGAATTGTATAAGTATTAGAAGTTCCCAATGTATTAATGGTTGGTAGAAGTGYAAGGGCACCTTTTAGTTGTTTTCTGAATTCAATTGTAAATTTTTGGAGCTRAATTGAATAAATATGCAGAAGCTTTTGAAGTMTCTATGAAWTTTTTTTAATGGCRGTGATATGAATTTTGTCTCCTCACATTGTATGTATTTCCCGTGTTCTTTAATTCCACTTGCATTTTCTTTTGTTTAAATTGGATAGTTAAAAGCTCAGAATTCATCTTGTGATTCTCTCGGCTTAAGAAATTTAWACTATGTAATTTTCTTCCTAACTAATTCAGAATTCATTTCAGWAATGCTCTCATGCAGTTACTTGTTTTATCCTTATTCTTACACTCTACATAAATACAATTTATAATTCAGATTCATCGCCTTATTTAGCCTTTATCCTCTGGACAGTTCTACCGGCCAATCATTGTTTTCATTCGCTTTCAGAATTTTGACTCCATAGCCCTAAGTGCCCCTCCCCTTCCTTGACAACAAATTTATAAAAACCCCCCAAAACAAAACCAAATCTAGCCATTGATTGCCAAAGAAACATCAAGTGACACGAGAGAGCCCCCTCCGATCTGAGCAGGCTAGTACCCAACTCTAAAGTTGGTTGAAACAATTACCTCTGTCGTTTGTATATCGGCCGAACAAATTTACAGAGTGCTAACAATTCAAGTTCCTTTAGTTAGAAACCGATAGAGTTCTAAAAAATTTACAGAGTGCTAATATATGATAGCTGTTTGTGTGTGTTAGAGTCGACCGAATAACCATTATTGTGGATTCATAACCCTATCTCAGGGATGACCTGCTGTTGAGAGATATAACAACAATCTCTATGGTTGGGTGGAACGTCCGATGTCTGCAACCAATTAGTGAATGCTTATTTAAAAAGATAAGTGCTCACTATGTTTTCTATGTAATTTAAATTCCTCTATGTATTTATTATCTTTGAAATGCATTATATTGTGCATGATTACTTTTATTGCTATGCATGACATGTTGATCATTTCTTTTATGGTTTAGCATTTTATTTTTCATTGCATGCATTGGTTTCATGTTTCTTGATTCAGTAAAGAATTGCAAAGAAAAATTGTAATTTGCATAAGAAGACGAATCTAGAGGTACCCAGGTCGATGGGTACATTAGAGTTTGGTTTCCAAGCAAATTTTTAGGTTTGTTGGTGACATGTATGTCATACCACTCAAGTTGGGAAACATGACAATGGATGAATATGAAAAGAGATTCTTTGAGTTGTTGAAGTATGTGGGCTTGATAAAGGATGTGAAGGTCAAAATACAAAGGTTTATGAGTGGGATTCCTTTTTTCTATAGTGACAAGATACACTATGATAACCTCAGGAATTTGGTAGAGGTCATAAGGATAAAAGATCATATTTATGATTAGAGAAAAATAAGGATAGTCTTCCAAAAATCTTGGAATGACAAGATGAAGGGTAAGAAGGAGAAAATTAAGAAAGGTTTTAAGCCACCCTTTTTCAGGAACAACTTCTAAGAAAATCAATAAGGTCAGCCAACCCAGAATGAGCCCAGGATGGTAGATTATTTTGGGAAAGGCAAAGGAAGAATCCCATGAAGTGTTGGGGATGTGAGGGAGATCACTTGTATAGGGAATTCCCTCACAAAGGTGAAATAATGAGGACTATCCACACTATTCAGGAGGCTAAAACAATGGAAGAAATGGGAGGAAACATAAAAATGATTTATGCAGTTCCCTTGGACAACAAGCAAGTAGAGTATCAATTTCCCATGATTGAAGTGGAAGGTAAGATTAATAACTAGCCCATAGAAAGTTTAATTGATTATGGAGCTAGCCATAGTTACATAAACTCTAACATTGTTTAAATATTTCACTTGCAAAGGAGTAAGCATAATAAATCTCGTTTAGTTCAGTTAGCCACAAGGGTTAAGAGGAAAATCAATAAGTTGGTTAAGGATTGTCAATAGACATGAATGGACTCAGAACAAATGTAGATGTGGACATCATACCATTGGGTTCATATTATTGTCTAATTGGGATGGATTGGTTGGAAAAAAACCATGATGTCCTAGACTATTAAAACAATGCAATCACTTGTCTTGATGAAGAGGGGAAATAAGGAAAGGTTCAAGGCATTCCAAGGGCTGTAGCTATTAGAGAAATTTCAACTATGCAGTTGGAAAAAAGTTTCAGGAAGGGATGTCATGTTTTTGCAGCCCATATGGAAGAAGCAACTAGAGATAAAATGACAAGTATTGAAGACCATCCAGTCTTGAAGGATTTTGGAGATGTTTTTGGGGAGATTCCAGGATTGTCACCAAATAGATACATTGATTTCTCCATTGATTTGGTGCTAGGAGTTTCCCCAGTGTGAAAAACACCTTACATGATGGACACACCAGAATTGAAGGAGTTGAAGATGTAGCTTGAAGAACAATTAAAGAAGGGGTATATACACCCAAGTGTGTCACCTTGGGCTGCCCACATTATTTCTGTGAAGAAAAAAGATGGAACCCGAAGGCTGTGTATTAATTTCAAACAATTATATAAGGTTACCATAGATAAAAAATTATCTCTTGCCAAAGATTGATGATCTATTTTATCAACTGAAAGGTGCAAGAATATTTTTCATGATTGACTTGAGATCAAGATATCATCAAGTGAGAATAAAGGAAGAAACATGAAGAGAGCATCTAGGAAAATATACATGCATTATGAATTCACGATAGTGCCATTTGGGATATCAAATGCCCCAACTGTTTTCATGTTCTTGATGAATGGAGTGTCCAAGGAATACTAGGACAAGTTTGTAATTGTGTTCCTAGATGATATAATCATCTACTCTAATTCAAAGGAGCAACATGAGCAACATTTAAGAATGATGCTAAAAGTTTTGAGAGAGCATAAATTATATGCCAAGTTAAGTAAGTGCATCTTCTATCAAAAGAAGATTCATTACTTGGATCATATTATTTCAGAAGATGAGATAACAATTGATCCTAATAAGATAGAGGCCATTAGAGGATGGAAAATTCCAAGAAATGTGATAGAGGTCAGGTCATTCATGGGTCTTGCAGGGTATTACTAAATATTTATAAAAGGTTTTTCAAATATTGCAAGCCCAATCACTTCTTTGCAAAAGAAGGTAGTGAAATTTGAATGGACTTTCGAATGCGATGAAAAATTTCAACAAACGCAAGACATATTAACCAATGCACCAATATTGAATATTGCAAACCTTGATGAAGAATTTGTTGTGTGCACAGAAGCATGCAAGGAAGGACTCAGTGGAGTCCTGACATAAAAGGATCATGTGGTATGCTATGAATTCAAAAAATTAAAAGAGCATGAGAGGAATTATGCTACCCGTGATTTTGAATTAGAAACCATCATTCATGTGCTGAGAATGTGGAGAAATTACCTCATGGTGAGGAAATTTGAGCTAAGGACAAACCACTACGATCTGTAACATTTGTTTGGATAGCCCATATTAAATGCCAAGCATACTAGATGGCTCAAATTTCTTAGTGAATATGAATTTGAAATTAAACACATCAAAGACAAAGAGAATCAAGTAGCTGATGCACTAAGCAAGAGAGCACATGAGATGCATATTGCAACCATTAGCATGTACATATATGATTTAAAAGAAAGAATTTTAGAAGCAACAAATTCAGATCAACACTATTTGAAAATAAAAGAAACATCACAACAAGAAAATTTACAACATAAATTTAAATATTATGAGTTGCAAGAGGATGGAATCCTCATGTACAAAGGAAAAGTATACGTGTCGAATTCCAAAGAGTTGAAAAAAATAGTGCTGAGAGAAATACACAATGTGCCATATGTTGGACACCTAGGATATCATAAATCCATTGCAGTTGTGAGGAGCCAATATTTTTGGCTCGAAATGAAGAAAGAAATGGCTAAGTATATCACTAGGTGTCTAGAGTGCTAGAAGATGAAGACCAAGCATAAACATCCAACTGGGCTATTACATGCATTGTCCATTCCAGAGTGGAAATGAGAAGTGGTTACAATTGATTTTATTACCAAGCTACCCATAATAGCGAATCAAAACAATTCCATCATGGTAGTGGTGGATAAATTGACTAAGGCTACACATTTTATCTTAGTAAAGACTACACACAAGAAAAAAAATATTGCAGAGATCTACATGAAATAAATTTCCAGGCTACATGGAGTTCCCAAAGCAATAGTTTCAGACAAAGATCCTAAGTTTATCTCAAATTTTTGGAAGGGATTGTTCAAAGGATTTGGGACAAATTTAAATCTCAGTACAACATATCACCTAGAGTCAGATGGAAAATAGAGAGGACCAATAGAATAATTGAAGACATGCCCATAATGTATGCGATGGACCAACCATCGGGAAGACTATATCCACTTAGTGGATTTTTCTTACAATAACGGGTATCAATTCTCATTAAAAATGAGCCCATTTGAAACATTGTATGGCAGGAAGTGTAACACACTAGTGAGCAGGGATAACTTAACATCCATAGTTTTCATTGGCCCAGATTTATTGAAGGAAATGAAAGAACAAATGACAAAGATTAGGAAAAAATTAAAAGTTGTCGAGGATAGGTAAAAAATTTATGTAGAAAAGAACAAGGTTTTTCAATATTTTAAAGTGGGCAAACATGTATTTCTAAAAGTGAAAGAGAAAATAGGTTCAATGAGATTAGGTTGCTGCACAAAGTTGGCAACAATATATTGTGGGCCTTTTGAGATCTTAGAAAATATAGGCCCACTTGCATGCATGCTAGAATTTCCTACATCTGTGAGAGTGCATAATGTATTTCATGTGTCATTATTAAAGAAATATGTGCATGACCCCAACCACATAATTGATTGGACTATGATCTAGGTGGAGCACGAAGGGGATTTTTGGGCGGAACCAATACGCATCCTAGATTGGAAAGTTAAGGTGCTCACGAAAAAAGATACCAGCCCAGTAAAGGTTCAATAGACCTACTATAGTCCTGAAGATGCAACATGGGAGCATGAAGAAACTATGCAGGAGGAATACTCGCAAAGTTTTGACAATTTTGGAAAAAATAGAAGCTAAAACCGCAAGACACCATTTTGGGCAGATAGAGTTTCGTAACCACATCTTAAAGTTCCTAGTCACCTGCGCCGACAACCCTGATAAAATAATGGTGCAACTTGATGGACTGAGAGAAATGAAGGGGTCAAATTCCTTGGGTTAACATGTTGAGAGGAACACAAGATTATGGTTGGAACTTCTGTTGGAGGGTAAATATATTATAAAATTTTGTTTTTTTGAATATTATGATGTAAAAATTGTACATGTATATCAGCATGGTTCTATGCACTAAGTACGGTGCACAATTGTAGGGGAGGGGGAATGTAACATCCCCATTATTATCCCTAGTTTAATTAATGCATAATGTATATATGAATGTGGTTATGGCCAAGCAATATGATATGCAAATTGTATTTTCTAAATTTTAATAAATAAAATGTGATGTCAGCTATTGGGGGACATGAACAGAGATGGGGGATGAGTTTTCAACAAGAGAAGTGAGTGTCTAAGAGGGGTCCAAGGGGGAAATTATTTATGGGTATTAATCCAAACCCAAATTCCTGAATTTATTATCATTGTGTACAAAAATTCTATTTCATGTTTGAGTGCATGAGAGCCCAATCACTTAATACATGTAATACAGTGGGTGTGAGAAGTCACATTCCATAATTATTGGGAGCATGAGGCTGAATTAAAATCAACATTGGGGAGTGTGAGAGTCAACATGCTTGGGAAAAGAGAGGAAATTCATATGGGGCATAATAACGGTTTTAAACAATCATGTTTTTGCATGAGCAGAGGGAGAAAAAGAAAAAAAAGAAATCTGGAGTTGGAGCAACCATGGAGGGAGAATTTTGAAGCATTTTTGGAGTTGAAGACTGAAGAGGAAAGTTTTCAGGCTTGTAGAATAACCAGTTTGTCAGGTCTAAAGAGTGAACTCCTGTGTGAGTTGCACTATAATGATACACTATTGTTGGTGTTTTTATTGGTAGTTTTCCTAGTAGTGAGATTCTTGGTTACATGCACCAGAAAGACCCTAATAAATGAATGTGACGCCCGATGGAATGAGATTAGTGAAGTGTTACATTCCTTGGTTTGGGTAGGTCGAGAGGAAGAGAGCTACAATAATTTTGGAATAACCATAGGAGAATGATAGTGGGTTGTGGGATTATTTGAGTTATGAGTGGATAGTGAGAGACACCCTCTTTTGTGGATCTTATCCCTAGCTCGAGGGTGACTTGTTGTTGATATCTAGAAAAAAAAAGTCTATGGTTGTGTGGAACGTCTGTCCCAAGCAGTTGGTTTCACAACTGTTTATAAAGATAAGTGTTTTTTTTTTTCGTGTTGCATTATTTGTTTTAATTTTTGTGCATTAACTTTGTGTATGAGAATGATTTATATGCTGTTGTGATGAATTTATTAGCTGCATTCATGTTTATTAAGAATGTTTTAGATGCATTTAAATTTATGGTATCAAACATGATTAAATCCATGTGTATGATTAAGTAGCTGGTAAGATACAAGAATTTATTTAGAAGATTTTTTATTTTTATTTTATGTGTAATTCTGCATGGTAATGTTCCTAAGTGAATTTGGGGGATGTTACACTCACTCTTTATTAAAATTTCACGTGTATAGCCACATTAAATCTTAATTTCAAAATATTTATAACAATACCACCTTCCTAACTTGTAAAATCATCAAAATACATCAAAGTTTCTCTCAATTAACCCTTGAAAATCATCATCATCGTCATCATATTTTTTTGGTATCCACTTCTTCCTTACAGTATTAACTGAAATGAAATATGAGAGCATTGCTTGCTTTTTCCTTCATGGATGTCATGACCCCACTATATGCATGTGCACAGTGGTATGAACCAATATTATGCCCGGGGTTCAAGAATGTCCTCCTAATATTGCCATTTGCAATGTGTGGCTATTTTTTCTCTCTCTGAAGTTCATCGTCTTATTCTTAGGTCATCAAGGATTATGATGATGGGTCACATTTGGAAATCAACATAACCTATTAGACTTGAAAATTAAGATTATGATGACATTACTTGATTCATATTATATTGATAATGACACGAAGGCAGAGATATAACAAGGAAACACATAGAGATATTGCAAGAAACACAATAATACAATTAAACTCAGATTACATTAATGATGGTTTGGAAAACAAAAGACTGTAAAATGAAAATCACACAAGCTATCTAGAATGGTGGTAGCTTATACATGAAGATAGAGATGTGCCGACTATGCTCATTCACAAGAAGTTGATTACAAAGAGGCCAAAAAATGCCTTTTAACATAAAGCATTGATGAGAAAACCATAAAAATCCAAAACCCTAACCACAGAAGATGAAACACCAAAAGGTTTGTGGGCCCATATGTGGTTAGTTGATACATTAACTTCCCGTGGGCGTAATTTTTTCATACGATCTCCATTTGGGGTGCTCCATAGCCCATCGAAAAGGTCTAGCTGAGAAGTACATATTCTTAACAACCTAGAATCTACCTTCGGAAACATCCTAGGCACCGTCGTGCCAAAAAAACGTCGTTTAGGGCCTCTAAATGACCCTGGAAGTTTGAGACTGAAAAAACTGTAGAAAAACTGCCAAGATGTGGAACCATTTTGAATTAGTGGGACAGGTGTGTGGCCACCAATGTAGACTTGGATCATTCCTCCCCATTTAGGAAGCAATGGTCCCCATTGCTTCAAGTTCCTCCATCAAATGGGGAAAATTCTGTTGAATCTGACTCCTGGTGAGCCACTTGCCATGGTGAAGAAGTTGCCTTACTTTGATGACATGATAGAGTTTGATGTTCTGCTGGAGGGTTCCCTTCATCTTAGTATCCATGATCTGATCAATTGTTGCCTATTCAATGTAGTCATAATTGAGTTATGTAGGGGCCAAGTGCTTGGTCACGTATGAAGTGTCCAAGAGAGGTGGAAAATATGGTCGAAGCAATTCCACATTAAATATGGGGTGCAAGCCAAGGAAAGGGGGAATACTTGAATCAAAATCATTCTCACCCACAAACTTGGTGATGGTGTAAGGCTCATATTGGAGTGGGTAGAGCTTCTGATGGAGTCCTATGAGACACTCTTTCTATAGATTCAACCATACCTTATCTCTCACCAGAAACTTGTGTGACACCCGATGTTGATCATGGCGCTACTTGTACTTGTCGTTGGATTTCTGCAAAATATCATGAACTTGTTGTTGGATGTGATGGATTTGTTCAACGATTTTGTTTACTTGATCAACCTTATTTTGAGCATGGGAGGACTCTTCTTGTGCACCTGCAATGGGTAAAGCTACATCAATGGGGGCCAATGGATGGAACCCCAAGCACACCTGAAAAGGGATGTGACCAATGGAGATGTGGAGGGATCTATTGTAGCTATGATGAACATACAGAAGGATCTCATCCCATGTGTGTGGATGTTTGGAATTGTATATCCTCAGAACATGAACAATCATCATGTTGACTTCCTCTATTTTTCCATCAGTCAGTGGGTGGAAGGCGGTCGATTTGGTCAGCTTGGTGTCCATCATCGACCATAGGTTGGACTAGAAAGTACTAAGGAACCTACTGTCTCGATATGAAATAATGGTCCTCAGTAGCCAAAAATGAACCCAAACACATTCACATAAGATCTTAGTGGTGGCCTTTGTTGTGATACTCTTCTTGCAAGGTGCCAAAACACCATCTTAGAGAATCAAACAATGATCATGAAGACACAGTCATGACCATGCTTGGTTGAAGGTATACTGAACATGTAATCCATGAAGATAGACTCCCAAGGTCTATTGGGAGTAGGTAGAGGGGTGTATAACCCCTATTTCTTGATGGTGGGTTTGGCAATGGCGTTGGTAGAGGAGGATTTGATATACTTGTGGACATCTTGTTGAAGCTTTGACCAATAAAAATGCTTTTGTAGTACTGCCACTATTTTTCCACGCCAAAGTGTCCTGCTACCTGACTATAATGAGCTTCCCAAATCATCTTTTCATGCTTTCTTGAAGGAACACAAAGATGGCTCAGATGACATGGTAGTCCATTATGGAGATGAAAGTTTGGAACTAGTTTTACCGTGCTCAATGTTTAATAGGTAGAAACAAAGTCGGAGTCACTATTGTACAATTTTCGCCATCCACAAGTCTTATTCCCACAGGAGTTAAGAATTGTGGTTAGTGCCACAACCGGGGTTCGACTGAAGCAGTTCACGACATGGTTGGTGTTGTGATTCTTGTACTTTATGTTCAAGTGGAACTGTTGCAGGTACGTGGACCACTTTTGATGGTGGTTATTCTGTAACTTTCCTTGTGTCTGCATGAATTGCATAGGCTTGTGTTCAATGTGGATGATCATTTTCTTTCTCAGAATGTAATGCTTCCACCGTTGACATGCCTACACAATGGATTACATCTCTTTGTCGTATGTGAGGTATTTGCGAACAACATCAGACATTTTTTCACTGTGATAGGCCACCATATGCCCATGCTAAGTGAGGAATGCATCTATAGAGTAATCTGAAGCATCTGTCTCAATCTCAAATGGATATTGTAGGTCTAGTAGAATAAGGATTGATTCTAAGAAAAGGTGGAATTTCAAAACCTTGAATTCTTTCTCTTGTGACACGACCCAAACAAAATTGGCCTTGGTTCCACCCTTGGGCAATTGGCTTAGGGCCCAAGTAATATAAGAGAACCCCAACACTACGATTCCTTGGATCTTATCTAGATCCACATGCACACCCTGCTCATCCACGATGTATCCTAAATATTGGATTCTATGCATGTCGAAGGAAGACTTATCCGATTTGGCATATAACTTGTGTTGTTGCAGGGTTCCCAATGTTGATATTATGGTAGCCGCAGAAGGTATTAAATCTCCCCGTGTAACCTTGATAAGAATAGAATATTCTAGGAAGCAAGAAGAAACCCTAAAGCATTGGACATAACCCTAGAAGACAAGTCGACTAAAGAAAATAATTAATATTGAGTTTTTATCCTCCAGAAAGAGAAGCCAGCCCAGACAGCTAAGGAAGAGCAGTATAAATACAAGATGCTAGAGCTCATTTGGACACACACACCTCGCAACTACAAAAATTTAGTAAGTGCACAAGTTTGGAGAGTAGCTGCAACTGTAGCTACTGCAACTAGTATTTTCGTTTTTAGGCTTGGAATTTCTCTTGGTTATGGTTTGGACTTTCTGCTTGGTACGCTAGCTATGGAGAGTGGTACACTACCTTGATTGGATTTTGGATCTAGGGTTTTCTTCTAGAATTATTCTCTCTGTCAAGGTTAAGGTGCTCGGGGTGGCTTCGGCCTATGGTTGGGTGATAATATTGCTATATTGTCTATGGTTAAACAAGCACACTTATTATTTCTAACAAGTTATGGGCCCACACTATCTTTGGACAATATAACCATTGGAAGATAGATTAGGAGGATTTTTCTCAGTTACAGTTGCAATTACTATTAAAGTTTTTGCTACAACAACAAAACCCTAACGCTCTTGTTAAGGTACCTTAAGTGAAGAGATTGACCTAATTTCTAGATAGCCTAGTGCGCCCTAACCTAACACACCTCCTGGTACTCTCAGCAAGCTAAGATGTCAATTTTGAGTTTTTGGTCAAAGTCAAAGGTTGACCAAGTCAAAGGAGTCATGGCTTACTTTATGAAGTCAAAAAACAAGTTAGAAGAGGCTTCTAACTTCAGAGCATGGAAGACAATATTGACCTCATCCTTGCCAAGAATAAAGTGTTGGATATCGTGGAACCATAGTTTGAAGAAGGAAAAGAGAAGGAACCTAAGAACGTTGCAGTTATGGAGAAGTTCAAGGACAATGGCATCAATGCCATGAGTACCATAGTGGACTTTGTAAAATACCACTTGATACCCTACATATATCATGTTGACTCATCTAAGAATATGTACAATGCCCTAACTAATCTCTTCTCAGTCAGAAACATTGGACAAGTAATGAGTCTGAAGAATGACCTTCGTGACATGAAAATGAATGATGATGAAAGCATAACATCATACTTTGTGAGAATCTCTCAGTTAAGAGATCAACTACAAGCTATTGAAGAAATTATTTCAAGGAGTTAGTAAATATAGTACTCAACAACCTTCCCAAGACATGTGATGCATTTGTCGCAATCATGAACACAAGAACGAAGTATCTCATATTTGAAGAACTTTGGACTTGTTGTGCACAATAATAATCAAGGATTATCACAAAAGAGAAATCCCAAGAGAAATACGATGATCAAGCCTTCACAACAAAATTCAAAAAATTTAGGAATAAGAGGAAGTTTGGCTTAAGGAAGGAAATAGATGAAGCATCAATTGCCGAAGAAAGGGAACCCTCAAAGAAGGCCAAGCAGGATAAAACATACTTCTTCTTCTAAGTCAAGGTAACAATATTATTCAAAGTTCTTGTACATACCATGTTTACATATTTTTTGTACATATGCTGCATATCTATTTCTTAGAAGATAAGATGTTCAAGTGAAACAATACCTATGGAAGAATAACAAGATAAGGATTTCTATCACGATGACTACAAGTCAAGAAATACACATGAAAAAATGAAGTACGTCGACAAACCTTTGGTAATAATTCTCATGGAAGCTATTATATAAGTAACAACTGCCAGATAATCCGAAATTAGAATCAAACTTGAAGAGACCCAGAAGAAGTCAAAATAGAAATAAGTCAAGAATCAAGAGGAAATTAGAAAAAGACTTGTGCCACTTTACAGAAGGCAATAATGATGCAGACGAAAGCATGGACTCTCTTAGATGGAGGGAGTTGATTACATAATTCCAAAAGAAGAGCATGCATTCATGCATGAAGCAAGGATTAGGAGGGAGATAATCCTAAATGATATTCTCCATTGAGGATTATGAAGTATCTGTCCATGTTCCAATTGGAAGTAGCAACCATGATAAACAACGCATGTTCAGTTTGACTCTAGAAGAAGTCTTCTTCAAAACGAAGCCTTAAATTATCCTTGGTTGTCCATCTACATCCATGATTCTATGATGAAAGGAAGAAGTTGGAATCTTTAGGGAATATAGAAGAACCCATGGACCCAAGAGCTAAAGAGAGACACGAGGAAGAACATGAAGATTCCAAGAAAGAAAGAAAAGCAAGAACAACCAATTATTATACCGAGAATCACAAGATTACCAACTTGGTTTGAACCCACTAAGAAGTAATCAAGCAGAATAAATGGAAATTACGATAAAGAACAATGTATGTAAGAAAATGTGAAAAAGACTTATGAATGGAAACATTGCAAGATTCATAGTTTCTTCCAGAAGGAGGGAGAAGACTATGCCAACAACTTGTTCTAGTAAACCAGATATACCTCTTGTAGTATCCATGGATTGGAATTTACATGTAAAAGACCATTCTTCCCAATAAATCAAGTGAAAATAAGCTTATACCAGAAATAGACCCATGTATGCATATATAAGAAGACCTTGTATGGATTCAAACAACTTGATGTAGAGTATCTCATATACAACAGAAGCGTGGTGAAAACTTTCTATGACAGAGATAGTGTATCAAAATAGTTACTCAAAAGTCTGGGATGATGGATTGATAATCCATGGCAAACTCTCATGACGACAGAAGAAGTGTTACTTGGATATGTTTCATTTTGAGCCTTGCCACGATGTCATGAATTACCAGGAAACAAAAGTGTTGAATTCGACCATGATATATTGTAATGATCAGAGTTATATGAAGCCTTCAGAGAAAACCATTGTTCCATGACAAACCGAAGTACATTGAGATCAAGCATTATATTCTCCATAATGAAGTACAAAAAATAGAAGTGGTTCTCCAATATATCTCCATAGATGAGAAGATAACAACTATTTTTGGTAAAGCCTCTGTCCAAGATGAAAAGTTTGTGTACTCAAGAAACAAGTTGGGGCTCGTGGAGACAAATTCCTTATTGAAAAAGGAAGAGATTACTCCCAGGTTGGGAGGGAGAACTGATATGTTATTGATTAATGGACAATCATTTTTCATTTTGAAAATTGGTCCAGGATGAGAAGTTCCTTTCCAGTTCGGAAAGTGGTTTGATATTTCTGACGACCAGGCATTTTCCAGTTTGGAAAATGGTCCAGATTGGATAGTCATTTTCATAATGAAAATGGTCCGATAGATTGCTGATGTACCATAGACAATGATCCCCCTTATGGCCAGTGTGGGGGAATGGTCTAGGGAAGTCATTCTTCTTGGCAGTCACACTGAGTAGTGGTCAAGTAGAATGGTCCGCCTCACTGGGTAGTTATTCTTTCAAAGTTCACAATTGTGAGCATTTTCGAAGAATGGTCCATTTTGGAGGTTGGTGTAGGACAATCATTTCCATAGGAAATGGTCTGGACAATAGTTCCCTAGGGAAGACTCATTCTATCCAGGTTGCAATATGATTAGTGCTGGAGGAATGGACCAGTTGGGTGAATGGTCTGGATTTAGCAATCAGGGACATGCATTCCCTAGGGAAGAATCATTCTCTCCATGTTGCAGTATGATTAGTGCTAGAGGAATGGCCTAGTTAGGCGAATGGTCTAGGCTCAGAAATCAGAGACAATTATTCTTCTATGCTTGAGAAGAATAGTCCAGATAGCCCATGGCTAATGTTTTACCTCCTGAGGGAAAATGCTCTTCCAGATCTCACATATGTGAGTGGAAGAACAACCTAGATGACTCAGTTTGTATCATGATATTGTTATGCAGGTTGATATCAGATGATATGATTACTGTGGAGACTGTATGTCTCTGGAAAATAGTTGTATTCCATTGTGGTGGATGTGTTCCATTGGTTGTGACTATGTGTCACTGGTTAAATAGTCGTGTGCTACTTGGTGTGTTGTGTACCACTAGATAGTAGTTGTGTGCTACTATGGATAGACATAGTTGTGTTCTATTGAATGTCATTGTTCTGATTGCCATGAAGACTATCATTAGTGTTGGAAATGATTACCAGCTAGATGGATAGTCAGTGTGCTGGTGGATAGATATTCTCCAGAGGGAAAATGGTCCAGGACAATTATTCTTCTAGGACATATGTCCGAATTAGAAGAATAGTCCTTATATCCCATGGCGTGGCTTCCAGCATCTGTTGGAACAATTATTCTTCTAGGACATATGTCCGGATTAGAAGAATAGTTCTCGTGTCACTCTATGGAGTGAGTGACTTACTCAACATCATGCTTGATTACTTAGATGGAGTATCATTTTGAGAGATGATACAGTTGATGCTATAAGATGATATTGATAGTGATGATGGTGCTCATGATTTAATCATGAGATATCTTGTGTGGCTATGATGATGCTACCAGTCGAATGGTATGTTTGTGCTCAAGACCATTGCTTTCAATACCTCCCTAGCTAGGAGGGAGTGCTGATATTATGGTAGCTACGAGAGGTATTAAACCTCCACTTGTAACCCTAACAAGAATAGAATATTCTGGGAAGCAAGAAGAAACCCTAAAGCATTGGACATAACCCTAGAAGACAAGTTGGCTAAAGAAAATAATTAATATTGAGTTTTTAGCCTCCAAAAAGAGAAGTCGTCCTAGACAACTAAGGAAGAGCAGTCAAAATACAAGATGCTAGAGCTCATTTGGAAACACACAACTCACAACTACAAAAATTTAGTAAGTGCACAAGTTTGGAGAGTAGCTGTAGCTGCAACTACTGCAACTAGTATTTTTGGTTTTAGGCTTGGAATTTATCTTGGTTATGGTTTGGACTTTCTACTTGGTATGATAGCTCTAGAGAGTGGTATGCTACCTTTATTGGATTTTAGATTTAGATTTTTCTTTTCGAATTATTCTCTCTGTTAAGGTTAAGGTGCTCGGGGGGTGCCTTCGGCCTATGGTTGGGTGACAATATTGCTATATTCTCTATGGTTAAACATGCACACCTATTATTTCTAACACCCAAGACCTACTGAATGTGCTTCAATGTTCCTCCCAGGTTTTTCTAAAGATGAGGATGTCATCCAGATATATGACCACAAGGAGTTTGTGAATATACACAATATATGATCCATCATCTACATGAATGTAGCTTGGGAATTAGTCAAGCTAAAAGGCATGAACAACCACTTGAAGATACCTTCTTTAAACTTGAAGGTTATCTTCCATACACCGATTTTCTTAATCGACACCTAGTGGTAGCCTGACTTCAGATCAATCTTACTAAAATTTTTGGTGCCCTTGAGTTGATATAGAAGATCATAAATCCGAGGGATTCGGTATCAATTCTTGAATATGATCTTGTTTAGGGATTTATAATCAATACATAGTTGCCATGTCTTGTCCTTCTTCTATACTAGAACAATTGGGTTCCCGCAAGGTGAGTTTGGTTTGACGTGGCCCTTAGAAATTATCTCTTAGATCTGGCATTTGAATTTTTCATTCTCCATAACAATGCCTATATACAGGGTCGTTAGGCAAAGGAGCACTGGGTGTCAAATCAATTGAGTGCTTTACTTGACATTGAAAATGCACCCTAGTAGGCAAGGAAACAATATCTTTGTGCTCTTCTACTATCTTGTCCACCTGTTGCTGCTGTGTAGAGAGACCTTGTGCAGAGGTTTTGGTAGTTGCAATGACCTTCCATTCCACTTCTAATTGGACCATAAAGAGAACAAATCTTCTGGTCTGAGAGATCACATTTTTTCACTTCTTCACAAAGATCAAAGAGACTGCAGTAGTTGGGACTGCCTCCGATACCCTGTAGAGTTGACTTCCCAAAGTAATAATGACACTACAAGGACTAAATTCATAAACAACATGAAACTTCCACATATATGGTTTTCCTAAAATAATATCACAAACTTCAAGGGGCAAAACATCACACAATACCTCGTCTTTGAAGGGTTTGGTGTCAAAGTGTAGGAGACATTGCTAGCTGATGTGGATGTCTCATCCCTAGTTGAGCTAACCAATGGTGTATGGATGAGTGTGCGACGCCATTATTAGGTTAAACCTCTTGAAGACATCTACTGAGGTTAGGTTCTTTTGGATACCACTGTCAACAATGAAATAGAGTGGGTTCCCCTTCACGCAGATCTGTGAGTGGAAGAGGTTCTCCTTTTCTTCAGGCTCCTCTGGTTCCTCTGATTAGACTTTCGTGATAATGATAGTGACACTGGGTTCTATGTCAATAATCCATTTTCCCTTATCCAGTTTCGAATCAGAGTCTTAGTTGGCATCCGAATATGCGGATTTCATCTTAGCCAACAATGACTGTTTGGAGCGACATTCATCAGTGTTGTGCCAAGGGATTTTGTGGAACTTGCACCACTTTCCAGTGTCCTTCTTCGACTTCCCGTTACCCTTCTTTTCTTGTGGCTTGGATTGGTTGTCCTGGGGATGACCATCCTTGCTCTGTCCTTTGCTTTGGGAGTTAGGGCCACCTTTATCATGCTTCTGCTGTGATGGGTTTGAAGAAGCGAAATCCTGCTTATTCTTTTACTTGAACTTTTTCTTGATCTTGACAACATATCGGTAAACGGATCCCAGTGAAGAGATTCCAGGAAATCCATATTTTTTTGGATGTACTTATGTAGGCCATTGCGGTAATTCAGAACCAAATGCTGGTCAAAGTATTTAGTACCTAGCTTTGTGCACAAGGTATGGAATATGTTGGTTTACTCTGGCACTGTCTGGTATCTCTCTTGATGCAGAGTTGTCCATCTCGTGTACCGATCATCATAGTTTCCAACATGGTAGTATTTATCCTTGATGGCATCAAAAAAATTCTCCCAAGTGGGTCATGGTTGAAAAATTGCAGACTCATCTCTGGCATGTTTCTCACAGTAAATCTCTCACTAATCTCTGACATGGGGAAGGGCTTTGAGGAGTGTAAAGGTGATTTTTTCACTGTTGGAAATTTTTTGGATAGAGAAATAACCCTCTAGTAAACTTAACCATTTTTACAAAGAATTGATGTCTATTTGGCCTACAAATAAAGGAACATCAAAGTTAACTTCTACCTTAAAGGGCATTGTGCCTCTGAAGTGACTGTTGGTTGAAGGTGCCTTCATTGTTTTTGGCAACCATCAAAGGATCTGGGCAAAGTTATCCATCATCTCGTTCCTTTGTCACATGAGGGATTCCTCAAGCAACAATTTGATAGGGTATCATCCTTCATTGTCTCTCTTTTCTTTTACCATGGGAGGCTGCTTGGGTTGACAAGAATGTTCTTCCCCAAGATCAACCAGTTCAATACCCAACTCTTGATAACCTGACCTTGTCGGGGACATGGACAAAGAAACAACAAAGAGATAATTGCTTTGATACCATTGATCTATATTATATTGAGAAGGACATGAAGATAGAGATATACCAAGGAAACACACAAAGATATTGCAAGAAACACAGTAATACAATCAAACTTGGATTCTATCAATGATTGTTTGGAAAATAAAAGACTATAAAATGCAAAGCACACAAGCTATCTATAATGGTTGTAGCTTATCCCTGAAGATAGAGATGAGTTGACTACACTCATTTGCAAGAAGCTGATTACAAAGAGGTCAAAAATACCTTTTAACATAAAGCATCAATGAGAAAACCTAAAACATCCAAAACCCTAAACCCAAAATATGAAACACCAAAGGGTTTGTGGGCCCCGATGTGGTTAGTTGATACGTCAACATCCTAGGGGCATGCCATTTTCATACGAGGGGCACTCGATATCCCGTTAGAGAGGTCTAGATGAGAAGTACACATTCGAAACGACTCAGTATCTACCTTTGGCTACATATTGGGCACAATCGTGCTAAAAAAATGTTGTTTAGGGCCTCAAAATTGTCCCGGATGTTTGGGACCCAAAAATTGTAGAAAAAATACCAAGATGTGGAACCATTCTGAATTAGTGGAACATGTGGGTGGCCACTAGTGTCCACTTAGATAATTACTACAATTGTTGAGGAAGTGAAAAGGGAGGCTCCAACATCAAACTTTTTTTATCATTTTCAATCTGCAGTAGAAAGTACCTTCCACCAAGGTTGAGTTCGAATTTCACTTGTGCTTCCATAATTTTCTTTTACATATATAGTGTAATATTATTCCCATCAATTGGGTGGGATTGCACGAGGCTACCAATTACCCGAGGTCTGATTGTCTGAGGAATTCTGACATTGCTACAGTAAAAAAAAGGTGATCCATCTCTACATTTAAGCCATTGTACATTTTGGTATTCATTGAAGAAAAATCAATAGGACAATAAAAAAATCGTCTTGTGATAAACTTAAAGAGACAAGGGCATATCTTGTAGATGAAAACCAACAATGCCATGGTGTATTTTATTGATGTTTGGACAGCATCGGGAAGACATTCTCTAAAGATAATAATTAACAATACAATTATTATTGATTATTAAATATCGTATATAATAAGTAAATGATAATAATAATTAGTTATTGATTATTCAAGGGACGCACCCTTTCATGGATGGTCACCTTATGTTCCCTATATATGGAACACTCATTATTGTAATAATATATCAAATATCTCTCATATATCATATGAATGAAAACCAACATGGTATCAGAGCATGTCTGGGTTGACTCCCTCACGGGAGGGCCCAAGAAAATATGAAATTCACAATGGCAACGCTACTATTGTTCACGTCCAGGAAGAAAAGGCTTCCGGTAGGCCGCAATGTCCTCCAGCTAAATCAGCTACCAACAACAACAAAGAGAATGAGTTATTTTAGCCTTCGTGCAAGGTTGGTAGCAGAGCAACAACGAAGACAAGCAATATCAAGAACAACAACGTCGCAAGTCAGAAGAAACAACCTTAGAGAGGCCTCAACGTGGCTCAGATTACTAGAGCAGAAGAAAAGGTTGTTTTAGGAAGAAACAACAACACTATTGGCTCCTACTCATCCGACACCGTTGCAAACTTATGTCTATGGTTGCAATGGAGTGTTTGAAAGTCATGGGAGAGGACTGGTGTTTTCTTTGTTGGATTCCCACCATCGACAATCCTAACATTTGTCTGCATTTTCTTAGCAGAATGACCGGATGTTTAGTTTCACGGTTTCAAGTTCTTATCCTGGGTAGAGTTTTTGCCATTTTGGAGTCCAATTGCCTTACTCTTTTCAGGTTCTTCAGAGGTAAAAAATTTGTAGCGTCTCAGAACCACTGGAGGTGCTGCAATCATTCCCGACCGTCCCTGACGACACTGACAATTGTAGTAACTATATCATAGGAGAGATAATCCATGTGGAGGATGACTATCGGTATAGAGTTTTAACATCTCATTGTTATCAACCTCAAGACCATTTGTTTAATGCTAGCTGCAAGGAAGTTATGGTGGGGTGACTTAATGGAACTAAGGCCTATACGTTTCAGAAGGTTGTTGATACATGTCAATTTACTGAGACATGGCCAGAAATAATACCTTCGTGCATGTTTTTTCTTCAAAGCGTTGGAGCTTCAATGGTTGGCGTTCCGCTCATAGTGATAATTTCCTATTACAGTTGGGAATGCGTAGGTCTGAGCTTAAATTCTGCAAGGCTAGATTTTATTTGTCATGGGGTTGGTTGATCCAGGTTTGTGTTTTCATGAAGCAAAACTGAAAATTGTCTAGGATCGAGTTCAACCATGGGCGCTCCTATTGACCTGACCATGGTTGTTCAGATGGGTCCTCTGCGCTCATTTCTTGTGAATATGGGCCTTTCCAGTACATCAGATCACTCCTCAGTGGTTGCAATAATGTTGTTTATTACTCTACTCCATGCTTGCATTGTAATTGGGCATCTTTTAGAGGAGAATAGATTTATGAGTGAGTCCATTGAAACACTCATAATTGGATTGTACATCGGAGTAATAGTATTGCTATTTAGCCAAGGAAAAAGCTCACATATTATGCTATTCAACGAGGAGTTGTTTTTTTCATTTATCTCCTTCCGCCCATAATATTTAACGGAGAATCACCAATACATCATCTTTTTGATGCGCTGACTATTGTGCCCTAGCTTGTGACAAATATGGTATTTCTATGTGGAGCAATACCTCCAAAGATGGATCATGTGACATACTGGAATATCAATTGGGTACAATTGAAAGATGACATTTTTTTTTATGTTGAGAAGAAGACTTGTGGAAAGAGGGTTCTCCCATAAAGAGGAAACAACTAGTGAGGCTTGCATGACTACAGTGTATGTTCAGAACATAAGTCCTCATAAAAGTTTGAGGAACATGAACCCCGAGAAGGCCTTCACCAAAGTGAAAGCATGAGGTTGAACACTTCAAGATATTTGGGTGTCCAATATACATTCATGTACCCAAGGAGAAAATGACCAAACTAGACCCTTCAAGCAGAAAGGGTACATTTGTGAGGTACAATGAGTCTTCGAAGGAATACTGAATCTACATCCCTAGTCAGATACAAATTGACGTGAGAAGAGATGTTACCTTCGAGGAGGAGGTAGCCTTCAGAAAATCTATCACACATGGAGACTGATACTGAGAAACATGAAGAGATGGTGCCTTCTCCCCCTCACCCTCCACTAGTTCAGAGGGAGACAATTGAGCCTATTGATCCCATTGATCCTGTAGCTCCAGTTGATGTTCCTAGAAATATTGTAGTAGGTCAGAAGAGACCTACAT
>ML780700.1:40657-50992 GCA_009831015.1 Picea engelmannii | reverse complement strand
TAAGGAAAAGAACAAGATGCTAAAATTAAAATGCAAAGCAAATGAAAAGAAAAGAAATATCAAAATGATAAAGAACCAAAGGAAACAAAGCATGAGCAATGCCCCCTCACTATGATTCCATCACTACAAGTCTTATGAAATGATTGCATATCTAAAAAGGGATTCAATGAAAGTCAAAATCCATTAAAAGTTGAATAAAGAAAAAGACAAATAGAGGTTTGAAAAGACACATTGTCAAGGAAAAAGCAAATCATTGCATAAGTGCTCCCTCATTACAAAGGCACTCATGTGGATGAATATATTACATAACCTCACATGAATAGGAATTCCACTCATGAAGTTAAACCCCACACCATACCATCTATCATCACACATGCTCCTTGATGGGCTTCTTGGGAAATACTTCTTCTCCTGGGTACTGGCACATGTAATAGAGGCAAATCATAACCTTCCCATACCTAAACTTGGAAAATTGTATGAATTCTATGAGTTGTTGTGAAGTTTGAAGATGATTCTTAATGTGATCTACCTAATGGAATTTACATTTGACATTACTCACTTCTTATGATGTATTGGACTTGTGTACATGCCCCCTTATTGATGGTTACATTGGGTCACTTGAACTCCTCCATGGATGATGTACTTTGCATAGATATGACATGGATATGAGCATTGTTCATTTGGAGGATGTTTAGGAGACCATTTTACACACTTGATGGAGGTCGTCCCACACTTTATGGAGGACGTTGGGATTTCCTTGAGGATGTCACACTTTTGAGATGACCTAACACCTTGTGAGAGGACGTGGAACCTTTTTGAGGGGACATTGAACCTTTTGGAGGTGACTTTACACTTGGATCATGAAACTTTTCACCCTTCGGAAGGAATATTTCACTTTGGAGCCCCTACACATGCCTCTTCACACCATTTTGAGTGAGTTGTCCACCTTGAGAGAGCACACATGTGAGCTTGAGCATGCATCTATGGTGGACGTTTTAGAATTTGAACACTTTACTTCATCTTGGGAGCATCACTGGGGGTCTTGTTGACCTATTACCTCTTGTATCATGGATGTTTTATGTATTATGACCTTATCCCTAGGGCTTGTAAAGAGATAAAGACATTATTATATTTTCTTAGGGCTTAATCTAGGAAAATAATGTTATTTTAATGAGAAGGGTGCTAGATATCTCATAAATAAAGAAGCACTTCTCATTTGTATCTCATTGCTAGAACTTGTGGAGAACATTACTTGTCTACTTCCTCTCTTCTATACTTGCTATGAATGGATAACTAGAGCAAGTTCCTGAGGAGCTGTCTCATGGATTGCTTTTCAACTTTCATGGATGCTCTTGGCTAGGGTTTTATGGATGAGACGATTTCTTGAGTAAGTGGTCCCACTTAATCTTGTTGGATTTTGTTTATGGATGATTTTAAGTGTAGTTGTACTTCTCTAGTGGTGGCGGTGCAGTCTCTTGGTGTCTTTCTTGAGCAAGTTCCTTCTTTAAAACCTTTGGAAGATTACTAGTGGAGTATCTTCCCTTGAACCATTTTGAAGTTTGTAAGGAACAAGGTGGATATTTTAGGGTTTGTAGTGGAAAACCCTAGATATCATCCTAGATCTACTTACATCCTCTCAAGGGAGTCCTCAATTGACCCCATATGCCCTTAGACTTGACTTGTATTGCCTTAGGAACCTTAGTACTACTAGGTAAGCTTCCTTTGTGTTAGACTTGTCTTTGACTAAAATGACCTAGGCGACCTTAGACTTGACTTGTCTTGCCTTAGGAACCTTAGTAATACTAGGGAAGCTTCCTTTGTGTTGGACTAGTCTTTCACTAAAATGAGGGAAGTTGTTGTCTAGGTGACAGTGGCAACACTTCTAATGTTCCACTCATCTTTGTACCTTGTGAAGGATTTGCACTAGGGTGAAATATAGTGTGATAACACTCTATAAAGAACTAATATAATGCTAAAACCAAGTAGTTCACTATATATTCCCTTGATATTGTAGATATCACTTCCAAGAAACAACCAAATGGTAAAAGGAATTTTCCTCTTATCTTATGTAGAGTTGACAAAAAAAATTTGATTGAAATTTGGTTGATACCACATTCAATGTCATCTTTAGCACCCTTGAATTTTCCAAATTTCAACTGTTGGATGTCCTCGCAGGTAATCCATAATTTTTTTCGCAAATAACAAACTTTTTACTCTTATGTTTTCATGTGTTTTTGTCATATTTCTTTAGGTAATGTGGGGCATTTTATTCTCTCACATTAATCAATGAGTATGGAGTCTTACAGTTAATATGTGTACCTATAATTCCATTTTACATTCTCAATCTCTTTCCTTGACCTACTAGATGCTTACATAGCCTTTAAATAAATGAGATTCCTCCACACAAAGAACCTTTCATATTTTGGATTGTCATAAATATAGTTATCATACTATTCATGTATCCCACATTTGAGAAGTTCATTTGAGTTTAAACAATTGAATTAAACTAGTTTGTGTTTCAAATTTCAGAACACAAGTTTTCTATTGCAAATATTTTGGATTATTAGTTCAGAAGTTCCAACATTAGAATCACAGTTGAAATTTTGTAACTTGAAAAGTTATACTCTATATCAAAGGACATTGTTTCTCAATATTCATCCCTATAGCATCGATTGGTTTATAAGATTCTTTTGAATCAACCAATCCTTTTGACCCCCCATAAAAATTTGAACTCCAATAAGTCTATAGAGCTTATCATTATATTGCAAACACATTTTCAGTTTACTTCATCCAAAATCTTACTGTGAAGATACAATTTATACTTTCAATTGTTTTTTATCCAAAACATTGAAATGATTCAATAATGTGATATCCTCTTTCTTCAGTTCTTGACATTTCATACTTGATATACAACTATTTACATTAGACCATAACTGTGATAGTGAAAACATGCAGTTAAAACTTTGTAAAACTTGGATTCCTCATCCCAATATAACAACCTGGTTCTTGGTACTCAACATATCCAGGATAAATAAGAAGACTTTAGTTGATATCTTTTTTTCTATCTTTTCGGAAAGAACTTTGTTTGGATCATATTCACTCCCAGGGTGTAGCTCTAGCAGCAAAACAAATAGTATGGGTGATTACTAGGGCTACCCTTTGGTATATTCTTATCCAGAATCAATTAGAGTTGGTTTCTCATTATGGTGGTATTAGAGGGACCTTTGGCATGTGTAACATGATTGGAAGAGCCACTTCATTCAAAATATAAAGAATTGTTGTGACCTAGATAATCTGGTAGCCTTGGCAGGCAATCTCCAGGGAACTAAGCTATATTGGAAAATTCAAAATGTACAAGATCTTGCATCCGTAATAATTTGGACCTTTCCATGACCAAGAGGACAGGTTGGTCTTGTCCTAAGCTGTGTAGGTAAGGGGCTGCCTAGTAGAGGATTTCACACATTGGGTGATCTATGGGATATGAACTCACCCTTGTGGATAGATTGGAGAGGGATCAATTAGGCCCATTGTATCCTACTCTATGACAAGAATGTTTTTCTATAGTTATTGAGTGGGGAGGCACATTCTCTAGCCCAGGTGGGGGAGGTGTAATGAAATGTGCCTTTAATGTCACCTTAACAATATAATACATACACTTTATATATATACAAGTCAGCCTTAAAAAAAGAGAATAAAATAAAAAATAAGGACGACCTCATATATATATATATATATATAACCGACCTAGATCCATTTTAACTCTGAATCTATCAAGCGCCGAGAGTATCCCTCTAGGTGCTTGATAAAAATGTTTTCACCTCAAGAGATTTGATCTCTCTTGACGCTTGATAGATATGGGATTGTTGACCACCTATTTCAACTCGGGGGTCAATTCCATATGCCATGATGATATGTACCTGATGGTGCTACTAGTTTGAAGACTTACTGGTTCTACAAGGCAGTTTCGACCTTCAACACGTTTTTTTGTAATTGAAATTTCCGCTCCCCTACGTGGGATTATAATGTAATGGGTCTGCATGGATCATAGTTTAGGTCGATTTCCTAGGAATTCATCATTAGAGGATTTCCTTTCATTGAGTGTTTTTTTCCCTCAGGTTATTAATTTGGCCTAACCAACCTTATTAATTTCCCTTGAGTTTTTCACTTCCACAATAATTCTCCAAAGTGGTGAAAGACGTTCTAATGGTCAAACCCTATAGTAGCTAGTGTCTAGGAATATTGTGAATGGTCATGCTAGACATCTCCTAGATTCTTGTGGAATTCCATCGAGTCTAAGGTATTTTTTTTTTTAATTTTTAAAATTACCCATTTAATGGTAATTTTAATTAATTTTTGATAAAAATTGTAAAAACATGATCCTTGGAATTTTGATAGGGATATTTGTGTTCAAAATAAATGGAATGAGACCCCCTACACCCTTGGAGAAAGTTTCAGCTCAATTGGACAAGTTTTTCTAGGTGTTTTTCCATGAGGAGTCTCAGTTAGTCTAAGACAACAATTTAATTGTTGGAATTGACAAAGTCAAACTTGTCAAATTTTTGTAATGTGAGCAAATTAATTAGAGAAAGAGTGAGAGAACTTACCCAAACATTTTACTAAGCTATCCTAATCCTTTCCCAACCTTCACCTCACCCCCTCACCTAGCCATTAAGTCAAAACGTTCTTTTCCCCTAGAGAAGTGCGCCCCCCTTCTAGAGAATCTTTAAAAAATCAAAAAATAATTAAAGGGAGACTTATTTTTTCCTTTGGTGCGCCTCCCTAGACCCTCCAACTCACTTTTTGACTTTTCAAACTCTGCCAACTCACTTCCACTCATCTACCAAAACCCTAGGTGACTAAAACCATAGGAAGTGCGCCCCCCTTCTTGAGATGCTCAATCTTGCTATGTGATTGACACTTGGAGAGAATCCAAGAGGGGTAACTCTTGGCTCCCAAGTATAAATAAGAGCCTCCCCTCCCTCATTTGACATATGATCTCTCTCAGTGCATGGTTACTCTACCCATTTCTCTCCTCTCCTCCTCCTTCTGTCCCACTCTTCTCTCTCATTCTTCTTGCTCTCTTTTTCTTTTCTCAAGCTTGGGCAAGTATTTGTCCTAGCTTGCTTCTAATACAAAAAACTTTGGAGGATACATGGTGTGAAGAGTATTCTTGGTGCCATATTACTCAATGAGGTGATTTTGTTTTTGTTGTTTCTTATTTTCATTTGTTGTAGATTTAGTGTAGGGATCCCAAACAAAATATTTTGTTTGGGTAGATCTTTTGGTAGTATTATCATAGATCTAGTGAGTATATCTTGTAGATCTAACACATTATTTTGTTTTATTACATGTATGTTCTCACCCCTTTCTCTTTTCTATAGCATTGTTTCAAGAAATTTGCAGGTCACCCAAGGGTTTGAAGTTAGATTTCAGATCTGGGAATCTTCTTCATTATCCACTTAAAACCTCTAGTATTTTCTGTTATGTTTTTCTTTTCATATTATTCTATATATGGGTGTATTTGTGTTCTTAAATAGACAAAAAATGAATATATATACTGCTAGTTTTATACTTAAAATTTCCGGTTTCCACTAACAGAAATTGTCTGCAGATTTTTAGTCATTTCTGCAACTTTTCCAGCAAGTTTTACTTGCTGGTTTGTGACAGAAACATAGAGGAACAACCTATTTGGGGGCATCTAAAGTCAAACAAACTCCTCCTACGTTGGGGTAATAAGTACCCACTTCTCTCTATCTCTCATTCTCATTGAAATCAAGCCCAAAGGAGTCCCAAGGGCTTGCTTTTCTCAAGCAAATTTAATTTTCTGCGTTTTATTTTTATTGTTTGCCTACACCTAGGAAAGAGTTTGGCAAAGCCAACCATCCTATATTGTAAGGATAGGAAATTAGTTGTGGTTTATTACTTGTATATGGTTTAGATCTTAGAAGCTCTTTACTTTTCATCGCTTAAGCTGTGGAGACATAGTAACTTTACTTGTGTTTTTCAAGCATAACTTTATTTTCAAGTACTTACTTTTCTTTCAAGTTTAATCACTTAATATTTTTCAAGCTTAAGCAATCTATTTCACTTTACTTGCAAGCACTTAATTTAACTCAACATAATCTTTAAGGCACAATTTACCTTAATAATTCTTAAAGCTTCAACTTATCTAGTTAATTAGATCACCGTCAATTGTTTCAACTTTGCCATAAAAAAATGAACCTAAGGAAGAAGCAGGGGGTGCTAGATCAGGGATGGTCTCATGACACTAGGTGTCCCCCTTGTGGAATAATTTTGATCCTGGATTGACCTGTGGAGCTAGGGTGTGACCTTGTTTGCCTCACTTATTGAGCACCCAACAATATTTTTGGTATAAGCGAGGAGAGTTCTAGGGAAGTCACATAGTTTTAGGATTCACACTTTAACTTAATCAATCCTAAAACTTAATCCACCTAAAATTGGTATAATCTCTTAATCTTTTGGTGGTTTAATGCTCTTTAATTTTGCAAGCATTTCATTTAAGTTATTTCACATGCAATTTTATTTAGCTCTTGTTGATGGTTAACTAGTTCACCCCTTGAAGTTGCACATCCTTTGGAGACACTTCTTGTTTCGGCTTGTAACTGTGTGTTGATGACATTGAAACCACCCCTTGAAGTTGCACATATTATGGAGGCACTTCATTGTTTGGGTGTGTAGGTTTGTTGTGTTGGGCGATCTCCTCTTGAATGCTCTTTTCCTTCCCTGCACAAATAAGTCAAGTTAGTTAGTGCTTGCCTATTTCATCTTGTTAATAGTTGTTGTATCTTTAGCATTCTTTATATTATTTTGTGGAGATAGTTGTTTCATTTACTTGTATAAAGTAATTCTTTTGTATCAAGTTGTAGAATCTTGTAAAGTTTCTTTTGTAATCTATTTGTAATCCTTTGTAAAGCTTAATCACTTTAACTTAGTTGACCCCATTACCCAACCTTAGGCACTAGTATTAGTTGTGTTAGGGAAATGTTTGTTTTTGCATTGAAAGTTTGCATTTGCATTGTTGAATCTCATATAGGCTAGATCCCCCTAGACCTTTAACCAATTAAAATTAACTCCTAGACTTAATTTTTTTAACTCACATAGTAACTATGGTCTACCCCCTTGGCTTCCCTAGGAGTAAGCCTAGACGAAAGAAGTTCAAGTCGAGGTGACAATGGGCTTGAACTTAGACATTGTGTCTCCGAGGACACACTAAGTGGATTGAGACTTAGTCCACGCTTGCAAGTGTGTATAAGGACGACAACATATTTGGCGTCGTTGCCGGGGATAAGTCTTTTATCCTTGGCCTTAACGACTTAATTAATTTATCCTTTTAAAACTAAGCATTAAATTTCTCCCTAATTTTTTTTTTAACTTGGGTCGGTTTTTCATTGTTTGCTTACTCACCAAGTGGCGACTCCAATTGAAAATCTCTTTTAAGTATACTACAGGGAACAATCCTTGTAAGCTGCTTGAAAGTCTTGGAGGAGAAGCATCCTCTGATATCCATCTCTTGTTGTACATAATAATCTAACAATTTTTTGTTTTCCTTCTTGTTTTTGCTTTGTTTGATGCTTTTGTTTGTTTGAAATAAACTTGGTCATCTGACAACTCCACTTTAAAATAATTTGACAAAGTATTCTTCAAGGAGGAACTCACGACTTGTTTTGCTTCATCTTTGAACTTGAATTTTTTTTTGGATGAAGTTAGCTAGTTTTTCTTCTTGTTGGATCCTTAGTAATTCTTGGGTCCCATTCCTTTTCTTTAGACCTTTTGATGATCTAATTAGAAATGAGTTTCCTCTTTAAACATTGGATTTTTCAGGAATAGTTGGTTATCCTCATTATATACCTAAAGATGTTATTGAGAATTTGTCTGAATTCCATGATTATGGTGATGCTTGTGCTCATGTCAGGGCCTTTGGGCAGTGAATTGATGATTTGTATAATCCACCTATTTACGAGGACGCTCTAATGAAATTGTTTTCCTAGACTGTTTGTGAGGGATATGCTTGTGATTGGTTTCTTGTTCATGAAGATAATTCGTTCAAGACCATATGGGACTTGCTGCATGCCTTTTTAGAGAGATTTGGTGATGATCATGATGAAAATTTCGATGAATTGGTTGATGCTTTTATGGAAAAATGGAAGAGGAAGAATCTTCTAGATATAAAAACAACCAGTTCAGATATAAAGATAGATACTCCACGAGATCCCATTAAGGAGCTTAAAGAAATCATTTTGAACATGCAGTTGGCCCATGCAGAACAATTGAAGGTCGTGGAAGATAAATTAGAAATCATGGAAGCTAACCTTACACAGACTTATATTGAATATCCAGACCTTATTGAACTTGAGCTTCACAGTGAAAAATATAAGGAAGTTCATAGGGAAATTCCGGATGAATCCATGGATTAGCCAGTGACCGATTTTGAGGAGATAAAGGAATTTGAGTTTGAAGTTGTTGAATATCTAGATAATTCAAGTCCCCACCCTCCTCCTGAGAGACTGATCTCTTCAAGGGAGAACTTTGACAACATTGATAAAAACAATGCAATGGTTCCTTTGACATTTTCATTTCAACCTCTCAACCAAAAGATGACTTTATGCATAATAATGGGAGAATGGAAGGCAACTTCAGTTTATCAGTTTCATATCATTATGAGTATTGGTTGGCTTTCCACCTTGACAATCATGTACAACAAAATATTAAAATTTTACACGGCTTGTCAAACTCAAGTGTTTGGTTGAATATAGGAAGGAGCATGATTCTTGGTTGGTTCTTTCTCACAAAAATTCCAAGTTGATAAAACTTGGGAAAGTGTCTTTTGTGAGTCATCCTGGACAAGGATGTTTCAGACATTTGTGGCTTCATTCCATCCATTGCATGGATGGTTGTAACATATTTCTAACCCTTCTCATTTATTTCAAGTTTTATTTATTTCATTTCATTGTGTAATTATGTTACTTGGATGATTCGTTGTATCATAGTTTCATTTGTTGTACAATAGTTATTCCATTATGTAAGTGTTGTTTATAGCATTTCATTTATTCATTTGTTTATACATGTATTTATGTTGGGTATTGGTGAACACTATGTTTTGTAGATTCTGGATTCTCGTATGCTCTCATTTCCAAGTGAAAATCAAACACACATCCCCCTGTGGAGCTAGATGTTGACCACCTATTTCAACTAGGGGGTTAACTCCATGTGCCATGATGATATGTACCTGATGGTGCTACTAGTTTGAAAACTTATTGGTTCTACAAGGCAGTTTTGACCTTCAACATGTTTTTTTGTAATTGGAATTTTCGCTCCCCTGCGTGGGATTATAATGTAATGGGTCTACATGGATCATAGTTTAGGTTGGTTGCTTAGGACTTCATAATTAGAGGAGTTCCTTTCATTGAGTGTTTTGTTTCCTCAGGTTATTAATTTGGCCTAACCAACCTTATTAATTTCCCTTGAGTTTTTCACTCCCACAATAATTCTCCAAAGTGGTAAAAGACATTATAATGGTTGGGTCCTATGGTAGCTAGTGTCTAGGAATATTGTAAATGACCATGCTAGACATCTCCTAGAGTCTTACGAAATTCCGTCAAGTCTAAGGTATTTTTTTTTTAATTTTTTAAAATTATCTATTTAATGGTAATTTTAATTAATTTTTGATAAAAATTGTAAAGCAGGATCCTTGGAATTTTGATAGGGGTATTTGTACTCAAAATAAATGGAATGAGACCCCCTACACCCTTGGAGAAAGTTTTAGCTCAATTGGACAAGTTTTGCTAGGTGTTTGTCCATGAGGAGTCTTAGTCAGTCTAAGACAACAATTTAATTGTTGGAATTGACAAAGTCAAACTTGTCAAATTTTTGTAATGTGAGCAAATTAATTAGAGGAAGAGTGAGAGAACTTACCCAGACATTTTCTTAAGCTATCCTAACCCTTTCCCAACCTTCACCTCACCCCCTCACCTAGCCATTAAGTCAACACGTTATTTTCCCCTAGAGAAGTGCGCCCCTTCTAGAGAATCTTTAAAAAATCAAAAAATAATTAAAGGGAGACTTATTTTCTCCTTTGGTGCGCCTCCTTAGACCCTCCAACTCACTTTTTGACTTTTCAAACCCTGCCAACTCACTTCCACTCATCTACCAAAACCCTAGGTGACTAAAACCCTAGGAAGTGCGCCCCCCTTCTTGAGATGCTCAATCTTGCTATGTGATTGACACTTGGAGAGAATCCAAGAGGGGTAACTCTTGGCTCCCAAGTATAAATAAGAGCCTCCCCTCCCTCATTTGACATATGATCTCTCTCAGTGC
>ML780700.1:27196-40545 GCA_009831015.1 Picea engelmannii | reverse complement strand
TTGGTTTTATATTTAAAATTTCTAGTTTCCACTAACAAAAAAATTCTGCAGATTTTTAGTCATTTCTGCAACTTTTCCAACAAGTTTATTTGTTGGTTTGTGACAGAAACGTGGAGAAACAACCTATTTGGGGGCATCTAAAGTCAAACAAAATCCTCATAAGTTGGGGTAAGAAGTACACACTTCTCTCTATCTCTCATTCTCATTGAAATCAAGCCCAAGAGAGTCCCAAGGGCTTGCTTTTCTCAAACAAATTTAATTTTCTGCGTTATATTTTTATTGTTTTCCTACACCTTGGAAAGAGTTTGGCAAAACCAACCATCCTATATCGTAAGACTAGGAAATTGGTTGTGGTTTATCACTTGTATATGGTTTAGATCTTAGAAGCTCTTTACTTTTCATTGCTTAAACCGTGGAGACATAATAACTTTACTTGTGTTTTTCAAGCATAACTTTATTTTCAAGTACTTACTTTGCTTTCAAGTTTAATCACTTAATATTTTTCAAGCTTAAGCAATCTATTTCACTTTACTTGCAATCACTTAATTTAACTCAACATAATCTTTAAGGCACAATTTAACTTAATAATTCTTAAGGCTTCAACTTATCTAGTTAATTAGATCACCTTTAACTGTTTCAACTTTGCCATAAAAAAATGAACCTAAGGAAGAAGCAGGGGGTGCTAGATCAGGGATGGTCTCACGACATTAGGTGTCCCCCTTGTGGAGTACTTTTGTTCCCGGATTGACTTGTGGGGCTAGGGTGTGGCCTTGTTTGCTTCACTTATTGAGCACCCAACAGTCTTTTTGGTATAAGCGAGGAGAGTTCTAGGGAAGTCACATAGTTTTAGGATTCACACTTTAACTTAATCAACTTAATCAATCCTAAATCTTAATCCACCTTAAGTTGGTATAATCTCTTAATTTTTTGGTGGTTTAATGCTCTTTAATTTTGCAAGCATTTCATTTAAGTTATTTCAGATGCAATTTTATTGAACTCTTGTGGATGGTTAACTAGTTCACCCCTTGAAGTTGCACATCCTTTGGAGACACTTCTTGTTTGGGCTTGTAATTGTGTGTTGATGCCATTGAAACCATCCCTTGAAGTTGCGCATCTTGTGGAGACACTTCATTGTTTGAGTGTGTAGGCTTGTTGTGTTGGACGATCTCCTCTTGAATGCTCTTTTCCTTCCCTACACAAATAAGTCAAGTTAGTTAGTGTTTGCCTATTTCCTCTTGTTAATAGTTGTTGTATCCTTAACATTCTTTATATTATTTTGTGGAGATATTTGTTTCATTTACTTGTATAAAGTAATTCTTTTGTATCAAGTTGTAGAATCTTGTAAAGTTTCTTTTGTAATCTATTTGTAATCCTTTGTAAAGCTTAATCCCTTTGACTTAGTTGACCCCATTACCCAACCTTAGGCACTAGTATTAATTGTCTTAGGGAAAGGTTTGTTTTTGCATTGAAAGTTTGCATTTGCATTGTTGACTCTCATATAGGCTAGATCCCCCTAGATCTTTAACCAAATAAAATTAACTCCTAGAATTAATCTTTTTAACTCACATAGTAACTAGGGTCTACCTCCCTTGGCTTCCCTAGGAGTAAGCATAGATGGAAGAAGTTCAAGTCGAGGTGACAGTGGGCTTGAACTTAGACATCGTGTCTCCAAGGACACACTAAGTGGACTGGGACTTAGTCCACGTCTGCAAGTGTGTATAAGGACGACAACAAGGCTTAAGAGGGATCTATGATAGTTTAGAACAATTAAAAATCCTAATTTGTTCAAGATGCAACTTGATGGTTCATGCCCAGTTTGGAAAGATTACTATTGGACTAAAGGCAAGCCCCCATTTTGATATGATACAATCAATTTGTATGGGAAGATTAGGCCTGAAACCACAAAGAGTAGGTAGGATCAACATAAAATGGGGGGTTCAAGATACTATCTTACTAAGGATAGGTGGATTAGAGACGCCAAACCATCTAGAAAACTAGAGCTACCTTTGAGTCTTGAGTTTTGGGATGGATGATCATCATAGCTTGGCAACTAAAGCAAGGTTGCACTCTTCTGGATTAAACAATGATTGTGTTATTTACCGGAAAACATAGAGGATGCACATGTTTTTTGAGGTTGCAAGGTGGCCCGAGCTTTCTGGGAGTGGGTTGCAACAAAGTTTTCAATGCTTTTTGTGGGGCTGCTCTGTTAGAAGGAAGCTATTTTAGGGAACCTATGGATCATCAAAATATATACAAGGAGATACAAGGAGCTCCATTTGACTCCAGGTCTCTCTTTCTTGAAAAAGGAGATACAAGGCAACAAAAATTAGTGAAAACTCTACCAAGCTTCAATTGGGGGAACTAACAAACATTATGTTGAGATTGTAGCAAGGAAGGTCTTCCATCATCATTACAACGTCCTAGGATGATGGAGGACAATGAAACTTAGGCTAAGTCAATTAATTAAATATTTTCCTAAGTCTAACTTAGGAAAAGAACTGTTGATATCTTATAATCTTCAGTTGACTTTATTAAGTATTTTTTCTGAAGTTAAAGTGAAAAATAATTTAAGTTGTGGTCTTTTAATCTTCACCATTGATCTCATCATGAGGGTGAGGGTTGATCTTAGCTCTCAATCCTTTTGGAGATTAGGGTTTCACTTACTCAATGGAGAATGAAGAGATTGGTTAGGCTAAGAGGGCGCATAAGCAGAAGAGAGATCGATTAGTGAGAGAAATCAATTGCAGATTTGCAGGGTGAGAGTTTTGCAGGAGGACAAAGGTGAGTCCAACAGGTGGATCGACTCATCTCTTCACCAACTAGCAGAGGCTAAGCTTCAGATCTGGCAGGGCCGTACAGAGTGACGCAGGAGGGTTGTACAACACGCATAGGTTCATCTTCTTGCTGTTGTTTCGTTCTGGTTCTGTTTTGGAGGGTCCAGAGAGGCTGTACGATTTTGTTGGAGAGGGTTTTGCTTAAGATTATTTGGCTGTTGGCAGACGCTGATTTACTTTGTAAGAAATTTCCATATTTTCTTACTCATAAATAATAAATCCTCAAATCTGCTGCATCGATTTTCCCATCTTGGGTTTTTCCTAGGACTATTGTCAAAAAATAAGTGTGTTCATTTTGATGTGATTGTTGTCTTCTTTTACTTCCAGTTCTTGGTACTTTATTTCTGCTGTGTATTTAATTTACCGTGAAGAAAAACCCTGAGTAATCAGTTAAAAATTAATTTGATTTGTTTAAAGTGTACTGGGTTTAGAAATTTCACACATTAAAGCTGAATAATTGCTCACGTCATGGCTAGGATAGATTTAGGCAAGAAATAGAAAATATAGATATTGGGGCTAATGTTGTGACTCTAGCTCTTCTTGCATATGTTGAGAGAGAGAGTCTTATTGGCAGATGCAAAGGCCCTTGATGAACACTATATGTAAACTCATTGAATATAAATGTATTATAAGATGCATTTTATTTAAGAGAGAGAGAGAGAGAGTATGAATCACTTCCAATATACTTTGTTAATCAGAGAAATGCCAAACAAGATTTTTATTTCTCATTGAAGTTTGAACTGCTTCATTGGAATATGTTAATATATACCTGAAACAATTACAAGTTTGAACTAATGAAAATATCAATGACTGTATCTCCAGTTCCAGTTACATTTTGAGTCACAGCAACTAAAAGGCTACGCTCATAGCTTCTTCGAGTAATTTCAAAAGCCTACAGTACAAGATGTAAAACACAGATTCTGGTTGAATTAGTTCTAATCAGCTGACAATAAGACCATCCATTGAATAATCATGCCTTTTCCCAGTTGCACAAGATAACATCTTGAGATGCTCCTAGAAAATAAGTATTAGGATATGTTGCTGTTGATGAATGCCCATATTACCAGTGATAATTATTATAGTCGCCATCCTCATAGCTCTTCAGATGTCATTATCCAAACCTGCAAGGAAATTTAGGTTCCTGAAATGTATCTCTTACCATAAAAAAAAAAGCAACTCCCAAATTCCAAAGGTTCCTCCCACATTTACTCCTCATGGTATGCTTTGAACTTTGAAGAATAGTCGTGAATTTTGGCAATATATTGCAATATTTCAATATTTCATGAGTTTTTCATCTCCCTGATACTATCGGCTGAATGAATTGCGATATTTTGAGGGTTATGAAAATATTGCAAGATGATGGAAAATATTGGCCGGGTCAATATATCATATATGTTTTGAATTTTTTGGATATTTTTGCTCATTTTGAATTTTTTGGATTTTTTTGCTCATTTTGAAGAGGAAAAGCAGGGGACTGAGAACAAAGGGGTTACTCACAGTCATCTTTTCTCGTAAAAGGGGTAGAGGGAGAGGGTTGCCTTTGATTTTTTAAATATGAAAAAACTTCAATATTTTAGTATTTTTGAAGTTTGCCGATATTTCTCTGATTTTTCTGATAAGTTTCTTTCCGGACCCTTGGCGATATATTCTTGCAGCATTTGAAGAATTACAGTTAGAACTGCTCCATTGCATCCTGATTTGATAGGCTTCATCAACCCAGTAGTAATTTCTAGAGCAGACACGCCATTAAAAGATCACTATACAAAGCTTATCAATACATAGTGTTTCAAGTACCTTGAGAAAGTCACTGAACTTATGGTTCATCTAATTCAATAATAGACTTGGTAGAAGAGAATAATTCTTTTCCGTCAGAGTCAAAAGTGTCCATCTGAACCCAATTTTTGTAATCTTCTAATAGCTGTTCCAGGAAGACAGGAACAAGCCTATCAAGCAACGTTTGCATTATGCTGTGTAACAAAATATGCTGTAAGCAACTGCATTTAATATTATAAATCATGAAAAGAGATGTACAGAAAATCCAGCTCAGTTAAAACAAAATAAATAGCCGAGATTGCAATCGAAGACCAATCGAGTCCATAAAATATGAAATGCTTACATATTTCCAGGACGTTCAACAACTGAGCTGGGAAGCAAAGAGAATGGCAGGGTGTAAACCTGAGTTACAATCAAAACTGTTAACCTCCATATTCAGATTTTCAGAGAGTTCATTATAATAAGTTATAACTAACTTCGAACAGCCAAATATAAAATTTACCTTTAGAAACCATTCACTTGAACAAATCAATTCAGTTTCATTCAAGTTAATTCGCTATCATTCAACACAAGGGATAGACCAGCTAAAATAAAAATCTATTAGTTTATCTCATGCAGAGACCATAAAGGAACATTTCCAGTGATTAAGCAAGGAAGAAAACACTTTAGCACGAAAACCACTTTCAATTTTCTCAAAATATTAACACATGATCTCAAGTCATGAAAAATTGAATTGGGAGACAACCACGTTGGTGAAGGATACAGCCTGTGATGGTGAAGGTTATTGCCATGATGGTGACGCACCGATGTTGGAGAGTGACAACAATGGCAAGAGTGAGGTAGCACACAATGGGGTCTCTGTGGGGAAGAGAGAGCAGCACCTCCACAGAGATTCATCTCCCAGATCCCCTTGAGCTGGTGAGGCTATGTTTGACGAGGGTAGATGTAATATCCCAACTAGATATCTCTTTATGTTTTTGGCAATTTTTCTGAGTTTAAGGTTGGTTTGTCCCTGATATATTTCTTCAGATGTTTTACCCAAACTGCTGTAAGTGCAATCTTAATGTTTTCCTCGTAATGAGACAACTTCTAACAATTTAAAGGCAATACCCAATAGCAACCAATACTGAAATATACCACTGCAAATATAAAGTCAAGAGGAGTTGCTGCTTGTTTAATTAATATTGTGAAGGTCGTACATAGATTATCAGAGTGCTGATATAAAGACACTTCTAGCAATAGTTTTACACAGCAGCAAGCAATTACAAGAGAATGCAATGAAAAGATATAACCTGGAGTGAGAATATGTCCACGCTGTGTAGAATAGACCCGCCTATTAGAGATGCAACCCTCTGAGAATTACATTCAGATATATATGTTTGTGCAGCAGCCAATATAGAGTGAATACCAATCTTGTGCGCTGAATATGAGTGATGGCACTGGCCCCAAACAAAAATATCGATTCCCCCAAAAATAATGATGAGTTTCTACGCTCAGAAATGATGGTGAATGCGCCTAGCTTGAGATAAATATCAGACTTCAATTATCAGCCATTTTCTGTGTATAGATGCGCCCAGATTAGAGGTAAGGTGCCACCCAAATAGAGATAATGGACCTGTGCTAATACACACAGGCTCCCCTACCCAAATCGCTCCACCAATCTGAAGATGTTGCGCCCAGACAGAGGAGGACGCATCCAGGGATGATATGATTCAGTGCAGCAGCAAACTCGCCCAGATCTTAAGCGGTATCAACAGCCACGAAGGGGGCGCACTTCCCCCACTATAACTTTGTCCTCCCACAATAATATTCGCCCAGCTGTTGAGGAAAGCGCCCGGGATGAAGGTAACCAGTCCCCACGCAGATATTCCAGTCTCCTAGAAGCAAATCGACCACTGTATTTCCCAACTCAGCTGCCACACAAGGAAATTCGGCCACCAACTCAAGAAATCGACTGCAAGGAGATGAAACTAGGTAGCAATAAGTCCAATGACGAAATCTGAGATGATCTTGTCCTCAAATCTGACTAGAGTGTATCGTTGCAACACCGAAACCAGAGATAAAAGCAAGGGTTTCCAAGAAAACCCTAGAAAAATCTCCAAGAGCTCTCCAAATCTATTTTCTCAATGAGCAAATGCAAGAATGAGGGGCGCCTTCTCTTTTCCCCTCTTTTATTTYTTCATTGAGTTRTTTCCCGCTCACTTTACTTTTTAATTTTCTTTTAAAGTCACTTTATGCTTGCACACTTTATAATTTTTAAGTGACTTTATTTTGCCTAAGACCCATGTCCCCCTTTTTCCCTTTTTCACTTTATAAAGTCATTTCCTAGGCCAAAGTTGAGTTCCCTAGGTAACTTTTCCGACTTAGCCTACGAGAACCAATTTAGGCTAGCGGAACCATTCCTTATGCCTCCTAGGCCAACGGAGACATTACAGTCCTCCCCGCCTAAGATTGTTTGTCCTCAAGCAACTATAATCTAGGATGTTGCAATATCTGCTCCCCTTCCCAAGTAGCGTCCTCGATAGGTAGATTTTTCCATTTGAGCAGGTATTCTTTAATGCTCTTGTTCCTTAATTTCCGCTCTTTGGTCTCCAACACCTCCTCCGGAATTAGAATCAATTGCCCCTCCTCATCCAATGGTGGCAGCTCTGTAGAAATGACAACATGTTGTCCCACTGCCTTCTTGAGGCAGGAAACATGAAAGTCATTGTGTATCTTACACCCCTATGGAAGCTCTAACTCATAAGCTACCTCCCCGACTTGCCTCGAAATCTTGTAGGGACCATAGAATTGTGGCTTCAATTTCTTTGCCCCTTTCATTTTCAAGGATGATTGCCTGTATGGATGCAAGCGGAGGTATACCAAGTCTCCCACCTCGAAACTGCACTCCACTCTATGCTTGTCGACATACATCTTCTTCTGATTCTGTGCCATTTGCAGGTTATCTTTGAGAGTTCGCAAGATGTCCTGACTCTCCTGAATCCAATCTTTGGCTTTGGGTGCCCGACTGTCCCCAAATGCTCGATCCACAAAGGTGGTGGCATCATAACCATACAAAGCTTTGAAAGGTGTCATCCCGATCGACATGTGATAAGTGGTGTTATAGCAATGGCTCACCCAAGTGCAGCCATTTGATCCACGCCTTTTGTTGCCCCGATACATAATTTCTCAAATACCCCTTGAGCCACTTGTTCACAATTTCGGTTTGCCCATCAGTATGAGGGTGATAAGTGGTACTAGGCGTTAATTTTGTCCCTATGAGTCTGAACAACTCCTGCAAGAAGCCCCCCATGAATCTACTGTCTCGATCACTGACAATTGTCTTGGGCAGTCCATGCAGCTGAAATACCTCCCTGAAGAACAATTCTGCTACTTGTGCTGCAGAGTATTTGGACGATATGGTGAAGAAATGGGCGAATTTAGTAAGCCTGTCAACCACCACGTAGATACAATCCTTCCCCTGAACCAGAGGCATCCCTGTGATAAAATCCATTGAAATGCTACGAAACATGATTTGTTCAAAATGCCCCTCGTGTCTCGAATCCTACGTGGGGACACGGATTCAACCAGATTCATGTCCGACACGAATTTGGGTCGTGTACTTCACACGTGACACGACCCAAATTCGTGTCGGACACAAATCTGGATAGTGTCCCGATTTAGTGACACGTGTCCTGACTTTTGGAGGCCTATATTTTAGGATAGAGCATACCTTGATGAGGTGGAGGAGGGCTTCATAGAGTTTTCCACTGGCACTGGGAGATCTGGAGGCTATGATGGGAGATTTGGAGGCTATGATGTGCTCAGAGACAGGGGGGCTAAGAAGCCCTATGCTTGGTGGGTAACTCATGGGGCAACATGCCCTCTTCTACAACAGTTAGCCATGAGGCTCCTCTCTCAGGTTACTTCATCCTCTTGTTGCGAGAGGAATTGGAGCACATATGGGAATTTGTACAGTTTGAAGAAGAGCAGGCTTGAGCAGTCCAGGGCAGAGACAATGGTGTATGTGCACAACAATCTCTGTCTTATTTATAGGTAGAGAGAAGAGTGGGTGAAGGGAAAGACAAAGATGTGGGATGTGTTTCCTGATGATATGGGTTTAGACAACAGTGTTGAGTTGGCATTAGCCAACTTGGATCTTAATGATCCAATGCTAGAGCCAGTCACTTTTGATGATGGTGATCCTCTTGAGGGGTCATCCTCCACAGTAGCAGATGCACATATTGCATTGGATATAGAGGAGGATGGAGAGGAGAGCAGTGGTGAGGACACTGATATTGATGATTATGTCATGGAAGACTAGTACTACTGAGTCTTGACAGTTCTTCCATCTACGGTGTCGGTTCTAGTATCTACCATATGTCTATTTTGTATTTGCCATTGGCATTCCCACCTATAGTGTTAGTGACTCTGACTCGGTATTACTATCTAGTATCTATACATTGTAATACATTTTGATTTTGATGACTTAATGAGAATGTTGCAAGCTGCAACTAATGGTTCTAATTTCTTGTGTGTTCAAACTTCAAAATTCAATGTTTGTCATTTTATCATCATTGATGTTACAATGTTGAAAGTATACAGTATAAATTATAATGAATTATGATTTATCATTTATGTTACATGTTTAAAGTTTTGTATCATGTAAATCTTCTAGTTTCTAACAAAATATGAATCTTTATGTCTAAATTTCATTTTTGTATGTGTAATTTTCAATTTTTTTTCATATATATAATTTTTTTAGATATATATAAACATGTCATTCGTGTCCTGTTGTTGAGGTCAAAATTTCACGTGTCRGACACTTGTATTTYCGTGTCCTCCGTGTCCTGTGTCAGGTGACTTAGTCGAAATGCTTTCCCATTTTTGTTCAAGAATGGGAAGCAGTTGGAGCAATCCTGCTGGGTGGGTATGTTCCACCTTGTTTTGCTGACAGATGTGGCATTCCCGTACAAACCTCAATACATTAGTCTTGAGACCCTTCCAAGCGAACCTCTCCCGAATTTGTTTATAAGTCTTTAGGTATCCTGGATGACCTGCCAAAGGAGAAGTATGCGTTGCATGCAAAATTTTGTCCTTCAACTGAGATTCTAGAACTAAATAGATCCAGTCCTTATAATATATGATGTCATCAATAACCATGTGCCGGTCATCGGAGACCTGACCATCAAGTATCTCACAAGCAAACCTGTTTTTGGAGTATTCTACCAATAGAAGTGCCTTCCATTCCACTGAAATCTCCATGAGAGAGTGGGTATCTGGATAGGGCGTCAACAACCACATTATTTTTTCCTTTCACATACTCAATTTCAAAATCGTAGGCTTGGATTTTACTGATCCATTTTTGTTGCCGCTCGCTCAACTCCTTTTGCTCCATGAGAAACCTCAAGCTATTATGATCGGTCTTTACCTTGAACCTGTTCCCCACCAGGTACTGCGAGAATTTGGTCAAAGCATGCATTATGGCCAACATCTCTTTGTCATATATGGAGTAATGTCGCTCATACTCTCAGAGTTTGCGGCTCTCAAATGCTATGGGGTGACCGTTTTGCATCAATACCGATCCTATCCCAATTCCCGAAGCATCACACTCCAAGACAAAGGGCTGAGTGAAATCAAGGAGTGCTAAAACAGGGCATGAACTCATCACCTGCTTCATTTTCTCGAATGTCTCCTGGGCCTCCTATATCCAAATGAAAGCTCCTTTTTTGGTGAGATCGGTCAGTGGCGCTGTCAACTGTGAGAACCCCTTAACAAATTTCCTATAATAAGTGCAAAGACCAAGGAATCTCTTCAATTCTGTCACATTCCTAGGAGTTGGCCACTCAATGATCGCCCTGATCTTTTCTTGGTGCACTTGTACCCCATTCTCCCTAATCACGTGCCCCAATTAGAGCATCTCTGTCATACCAAATTTGCACTTGGATTCCTTCGCATACAACTGCTGGCTCTCTATAATACCAAGTACTTCATCCAGGTGTCGCAGATGGTCTTCCCATGTTTTGCTGTATATGAGGATGTCGTCAAAGAAGACCAATAAGAACTTCCTCAACTTCTTATTGAACACATGATTCATCCACGACTGGAAAGTGGTAGGGGCGTTAGTTAGCCCGAATGGTATGACCAGAAACTCATAATGCCCATAGTGGCATCTAAAGGCTGTTTTAGGTACGTCCTGTTCTTGTACCTTGATCTGATGATACCCTGATTGAAGATCAATCTTCGAGAAAAATTTGGATCCCCTGCGCTCATCCATTAATTCATCGATCCTGGGTATGGGGTACCGATTCTTGATTGTCTTCTTGTTTAGGGCCCTGCAGCCAATACACATCCACAGAGTACCGTCCTTCTTCTTGACTAAGACAACGAAAGAGGCAAATGCGCTGGAACTAGGGCGGATGTGACCCATTTCAACAATTCTTTAATGGTTTTTTCAATATCGTCCTTGTAAACTTTAGGGTGTCGATAGGGGTTTGTGATAACTGCTTGGACCCCCTCTTCTAGCTCTATGATATGCTCAAAACCTCTATCAGGTGGAATGCCAGGAGGAATGTCACTAAATACGTCACTAAATACTTTATGATGTTTGCGGAGTAATACCTGTAATTCCTCTGGAAGCTGTTGCAGACGGTCAGGTGGCTCTCTGTCAGAAATAAAACACTCTACAACCCACTCTATATCACCATGCCTCATAACTGCCTCCATGTTGTGCGATGACACAATCTTCGGTGGGTACTGGTGCATGGCTCGTAGGACCACTTTCTTTCCATCTGGGCCTGTGAACTCCATCTCCATGGTCCTTTGATCAGTAGTGTATCTCCCAATAGAGTAAAGCCACTGAACGCCCAACACTACATTGGTGTCTCGTATGTCCACCACAAAGAAATCATCCTTCATTGAGTATTTTCCCATGGTTATTGTGAGCTTGGGAATCCACTTGGTGCAACTCATCTGGTGGCCTCCTGGTATGACTACTGTGAACCCATCGAATTCCTCTGTCGGAATTCCTCTCTTCTTGACCATGTTACTGTCAATGAAGTTATGGGATGCTCCTCCATCGATCAATATTGTCACCTTGTGCCGTTGTAGGACACCTCCGACCCTGAAGGTATGATACCTCAGAAATCCTGACATCGAGGCCATGACTGGGTCCTTAGCCCCAGCCTGTGAAGACTCCTCTCCTGATGCTGGATGTCCCTGGTCCTGTGCCTGCTCCACCTCCTCATCCTCATCACTGTCACTGTTAGAGTATACCTCAATGTAATGGGCCTTGCCCATTCTGTCCTTCCCGGTGCATCTGTGCCCTGGTGCCCATGGCTCCTAACAGCTGAAACACAATTTCTTTTTCCGCAATTCTCTCCTGGTCTCTTCATCTAGTTTGGGCTTGCCGATCCAATCTCTCTGAGGCAGTCTGGTTTCCTTAGTCTTCGGGGTAAAAGTGGGTTTGGGCAGAAACCGACTTTTAGGTACTGCATCCTGCATATCTCGAGCCCTGTTGACTGCATCCTGTAAAGAGGTAGACTTGTAGGCCTTGACCCATCCTCGTAGAGGCTCCATTAGCCCCTCAACAAACAACATCACCAAATGACCCTCTGAAATATCTGACACCATCACAACAACCCTCTGAAACTCAAATATATAGGCCTCTGGGCTACTTGTCTGTTTGAGCTGAGCCAGCTCTATGAAGTGAAGCTCAGAGTCCTTCTTGTCAAATCTCTCGATGAGTCTCTGTGTGAAGTCCAGGTAGGAGGTAACCCTAGCATGTCCCAAGGTGACTAACCCATGGTACCACCACTCATGGGCCTCGCCATCCAGGTGCAAGGTGGCCAACTTAATGGCATCTGTCTTTGTCATCTGGTGCAGTTGGAAGTAAGTGTCGAGCTTTTGCATCCATGATCTAGCGGAGCATTTAGAGCCCCCATCAAAGTTGGGAATAGTGACTTTCCCAATGGTATGCTGCAACTCAAAATTGTGTCATGGCCCTCATGGGCCCTCTCGGTCGGTTTCTGCTCTTCATATTGCAGAACTCTGCGAAGGACATGGTTGAGTGGAAATCATCTCCTAGTCTCCTGTACTCCTCTAAATATGCCCTATAGGGCTCATCCTGCATCAATGGACCTGTAGCCTCATTCCCCAAAAATTGAGGCATAGTGGGTCTGGGGGATATGATGTACAAGTGGGGGTGGCTTTGCATGGTAGTGCGTGAGTGGCTGCTCTCTCCATTGTTTGAACTTTGAACAACCATCACCATTCTGGTTCTGCTTCGTTGTTCCCTTCAACGAATTCTTAGCAAACTGCCCCATAAGGTCCATCGTGGCCTTTTGACCCTTGGTCAAGTCATTCAAGATATTGAACAAACTGTTGATCCTGGTATCATCTTCTTCCCCCATAGTGCCTTTGCCCTTAGGTGTGATAGATGGTGCTGCCTCTCCTGTCCCTTCTTCTCTAACCACTTCTTCTTCTTCCCACCCAGGGGGGTCTGGGGTTCTTCCCTTACATCTCCGGTAGGTAATGTTCTGCTCGTCTTCTGGTCTCATAAATCTGATTATAAATGCCCCTTAGAGCCCACAACTGCAGAGGAACATGCTCTGATACCACTGTAATATCTCAACTAGATATCTCTTTATGTTTTTGGCAATTTTTCTGAGTTTAAGGTTGGTTTGTCCCTGATATATTTCTTCAGATGGTTTAAACCCAAACTGCTGTAAGTGAAATCTTAATGTTTTCCTCGTAATGAGACAA
>ML780699.1:702118-714794 GCA_009831015.1 Picea engelmannii | reverse complement strand
GAGAACAAAGCCATCGATACCAAACAAATTGATTAGGTTCTAAATATAAAGAAGCAATTCATACCTTTTGTGTATGTGGCACATTATGGAGATCAAATAATTGCTCCATCTGAAGTATCCATGTGATTGGGTCCTTGCCATCATACTTCCTCATATCAGTCTTAGGAACATGGTTGGTCTTCAAACCAAAGTTGGAGTTTCTCCATTCTTGATTCACCTTCCTTGTGTCCTCATCATGAATTTCATGGGATGCATTTTCACTTTCGGGTGTCTTCTCTGTTACGAAAATTTTCAATACTTCAATGATCTTAGCTTCCATTGAATCCATCTTAGTATCCAACTTAGCTTTCATTGAATCCATCTTATTTTGTAGTTCATTTATGTCCCTACACATTTCTTCACCTTCATCAAAAGTCCAATTAGGATTTTCTGGAGGTTTATTTGGTGTAGAAGGTCCCTTTTTTGGTGGCATGTTGGCCAAGTATCACTTTTGAATCTTGATTTTGAGGCGGTTCTGCTAGACAATATTTATTCTGTTCTATCTCCCAAGTTTCGGCCCTTCTGGGTATGAAAATTTCTTTTAGGTATTTCTCTAATATTTCTTCTCTGTAATGCCACAGGTTTGATCAAAATTGGACGTGCCAAGTGGAATTTACGGTAAATTCCTCACAACTTGCTGATTTTTGGCCTTTCCAAGAGATCTCACTTGTATAGCATGCCCCGCACAAAATAATTGATATCAAATTCTAAAACTCGCACCCATAATACTAAAGACTGTCCACGATCCAATGAAACCAGTCCCACTCAATTTGGATACTCTAGCAAGAAGTTATGATTGTTTTACTTGGAACACCTTCTTGAGATTAATCAATAGGACTAGTCAGATACCCTATCTTACACAAGGTGTATATACAAATTTAAGATGACCCAAAAGCTAAAATTTTTACCACATATACCTTACTAATTTCTATAAATAGTCTCCATAGTTCAGGGTCTGACACATTACAAAAAAAAATTTATAGCGAAAATTACGCAATGACTCATTTCCATATGATTCCAGAACCTTATCTTGTATAGGCTGTATCTCCGAAAGTATAAGGCCTCATGAGATGAATTTTGAACCCAACGTAACTTGATCCATATAATAAATATCCTCCAAGCCATTCCTTCTGAAATGTTGTAAAAAAAAAATTATAGTGAAAATTCCACGGTGTCTCAGATGTAGCAGCGAAACCCCAAGACCTTGAGCTCTGATACCATATGTTAAGAACCAAACATCAATATAGCATAGAAAAACCTTAGGAAAAGTACTCAACTCCTTGAAAAATAGATAATTTCAGATAATAAGCCTCTTCGAGGGGGAAACCTCCTTTTACCCCACTTAAATGTTCAAGTACAAGATGATTCAAAATGAAAATGTCTCCTTGGTATATATAGGAGACTAGGAGGTATAATTACAACTAATGGCCTAAAGCCAATATAAATAAAATAAAATTACTAATATAATATGCCCCAATTAAGGGGTAATGAGCCAATATTAGGGCTTAATAGAGAAGAGAGAACATATGTAGATTTAATTAGGCTTCACTAGATTGGCGCTGCAATAGTAGGGTTGAGCCGTAAAGAGTTTTATGTAAAGTATTTGAGCCCATGTATGTGGATTTTAGTGGAGAAGTCATTTTAGTGAATTGAATAATATACATTAATCTCAAGTGAGGTAAGAAGTAATCTCAATCATCAATCACTTTGTATATTAGGGTTAGGTCATAACACAATGTTGTAAAAGCATGGAAAGGGTGAAGGAGGAGACATATGATACAGATCAAAGAAGGAATTTTTCTCAAGAGGATTGGATCATGAAGAAATCTAATTCAAGGAGATCTTGGATAGGTGGAGAAGGAATTCCATATACAGATCAGGTCAGGGAGAAGAGATAATATAGGTAGTTGTAAGTGGGTTTCACTAGATTGGAGCCACAATAGTAGGGTTGATTTGTACAAAGTTTTTTGTGAAGTATTTGAGCCCATGTATGTGGGTTATAGTGGAGACAAGTGTGTATACATGAGTTTACTTAAGGAAAGGCATGTACATCTCAATAAATGTGAAAGATTGGGATAGTACAATAGACCAGGAGTTGCTAGGGTTTTGTAGGTGTTGTCTTAAGTTTTATGTATTTCTCTATGAGTCATTTTCCTAGTAAGGGAGCCCTTGTAATCTTTTAATTTATTTGAATGATAATATTAGTTGATGGGTAGAATATATTTGTGTATTGTGTTTGAGATTTTTTGTTTCTAGTGTTGCTTCCACTATATTAATTTGATTTGATTATTCCAACAAGTGTATTTTGTTTTGTGCACTATTCATTTGATTTATAGCAAGGAAATCACTAGCTAACAAGATACCTAGGTGCCAAAGTAGGGTAAAATCAACATGGTTTCGGATTAGTCGCTCTGAGAGGAGGCCAAATGTCATATACATAGTAGTTGATATAAAATCTATCAGATATATAAGGAATGTTACGACATCCATAGCTGGAAGCCATAAATCAAGGGTTAGATTTCAGGGAAACAATAGTAATAAGGAAGAAATAGGGTTTTGCAGTAATATAGATTTGTATGTAGGGTGAAAAAGGAACAAACACTTACATATGAAGGTTTCATTGGAGATAGTCATGTATACATGACTTGTAGTAAGAAAATTTATTACATATGTAGGTTATAGAAGTGACATGTGCATACAAGATTGTACAAGCAATACAAGGGAATTTTTAGCAGCACGTTATTTCCAAGGAAATTTATCATGTCTAAGGGATGACATCGACAAGTATGAGAGTTGAAGACAGATTGGATGGAGCATCCAACTTCCTATGTTGGAAAATAAGAGTTACTTTGGTGTTGAAGGAGTATGACCTTTGGGAGTTAGTGGACAAAACAGTTGCTCCACCGATAGATACGGTAGCTTTGGAAAATCATGAGAATAAAGAGATCAAAGTTGAGTGGGTTATGTTGGATTCAGTGAAGGATAGTCTAATTCCTAACTTATCCAAGAAGAAGATGACCAAAGAGATGTTTGATGCCAAGGTAGAATAATTTATTCCATAACACTAACATGAATAAGAAGATGGTCTTAAGAAATAGACTCAAATCCATGCATATGTCTATAGTTGACAATGTTACTAGCTATTTCATGAGGATCACTTAGGTATGTGATCATCTTGTAGCCATAGGAGAGAAATTGTATGACACAAACCTCATGAATGTGGAATTAAAAGGTTTTCATGAGTCCTGGGAACCATTTTTCAAGGGAGTATGCACTCAAGAAAAACTCCTAGATTGACAGATACTTTGGAATGATTGCATCTAGGAAGAGACCTGGGAGGAGTCTAAAATAAAGAAATAAGGAAGTGGTGATGAGAACCTGACCCTTGTCAATAAGACAAGTAATGGAAAAGGAATGACTTCCAATAAGAAGGGTAGCAATTATGGAGGAACATCACATCTAGGGAAGAAGAAGAAATTGATTAAAATCAAGTTCTTGTCATGTCATAAGAATGGAAATTATGCATCTTAGTGTCCAAAGAAGAATAAGGGAAGAGGAAAGATGTTGATAATAACATCAACAAAGAGACAACTAAATGGGTTTGCAAGGGAGTTTGAGAAGGATTTCTCACTAGTTTCTTGAATTTCTACTAGCAAAACTATCAAGAGTGTGTGTTACTTGGAAAATGGTGCATCTTTTCATATGGAAGAATCACAATAGATATTTATAATTTTGATAGAGAGGGACTCAAGATTTCATGTAGAGCTTGGTCATGATGCCAAGTATGCAGTGGAGGGAGAGAAAACAATTTTGTTCCAGCTTGAGTCAAGAGGTTTGTTTGATGCCCAGGATGTGATTTATATACGAAGACTGGAGAAGAATTTACTCTCAGTCTCAGGAGGTCCATTTTTCTTTTACTTTTCAAAGAGGCAAAGTAATAATATTTCAAGATAAATCTAGCCTATACACAATAGTGGTTGTTGGGGTTATAGAGGGAGCTTTATATAGGTTGTAGGGAAATCTTGTTCAGGTGTTGGTACATGATAGTGACATCCTGTGTGAGATATGGAATACGAGGTTGGGACACCTACACTATAGGTAATTTCCAATTATGAGGGGGATTGTTACATGTATTCTAGATTTAAATATTGAGTAGCAGAGACTATGCAGAGGGTGTGCACTTGGAAAGAATTCCAAGGTTTCTTTTCCAAGAAGTAAAAGTAGGTCCATGAGGATCATAGATATTACACATTAATATGTGAGTGGGATGATGTTAGTAGAATCAATGGAGGGATTGTCATACTATGTGATATTCATTGATGACTTTTCCAAGAAAACATTGATGAATTTTCCAGGAAAACCTAGATCTTCTTTATTCGATTTCAGGAGTTCATGGCTTAGGTGGAGAACCAAATAGGAAAGAATATCATGGACTTGAGGTTATATAATGGGGAAATTAAGCCTCCATTGAATTCAATGATTTCTACAAGAAGTCAGGGATCAACAAGGAGTTGACAATCTCATACAACCCTTAATAGAATGGGGTTGCAAAGAGAAAGAACCAACCCATCATCGATTTTTCCAGGTCTATGATACATGAGTAGGAGTTGTGTATGTTTGTTTGGGTAGAGGCATGTAACAATATATTTTATGTGTAGAGAAAGAGTCCTCACAGGATATTGGGGGACAAGACTCTAGAGTAGTTATTCTTATGGGTGAATCTAGAGATAGGACATTTTAGGATATCTAGTTGTCTAGTGTAAATACATGTTCTTGTGGACAAGAGGATGAAGTTGGGGCCTTTAGGATAGAAGGGTGAATTTGTGGGGTACAACAAGACCTCAAAGAATTATAGGATATTCATATCGGTGTAGCAAAATATAGTTGTGATCATAGATGTTAAGTTCAAGGAGAACTTGGCATCTAGGAGATATCAAGAGTCATCAACAATGACAAAGGATGAGGAGAAATAGGCTCCAAAGGATAAGCAACAATTAGCAGCCTCCATTTCAAGGAGTCAAACTTTAGGTGGGGAGGAGGATTTATCCCCTTCCAGTTCCTTTAGGAGACTGAGGTGACTATTAAAAACATTAAGGGATGTCAGTGAGGCTACTAGGAGTGCAGTCAAGGAGCGTAGACCTCCGAGGAAGTTTCCAAATTATATGGTGCTTATGAGTAGAATAATTGATGTTGAGCCTTCCATTTTTGAGGAAGCAGTAGATCAGTAGGTTTTGTGGGATTCCATGGTGGAGGAGTACACCTATATTATGAGGAATGATGTTTGGGACATAGTTTCGAGACTAGATGGGAAGTAAGTTTTGAGTTCCAAGAGGCTCTATAATATCAAGCATGTTGTAGATGATATCATCGAGAAGTTCAATATTAGGTTCATGGAGAGAGGGTTCTCCTATAGAGAGGGAGTGGACTACAAGGAGACATTCAATCTATTTACCAAGTATGCTTCTATTTGAGTTGTTATTTATATTGCTTCAGTTATGAGGTAGAGGATTTACTAGATGGATATAAAGACAAATTTCCTCAATGAGATCATTGAGGAGGAAGTATATATATAGAAACCACAGTTCTTTAAGATAGATGGGAGGAAGTCTCATGTGTGCAGGCTTAATAAATCCTTGTATGGACTCAAACAGGCACCCAGGGCATGGTATTCCAGGATTGACAAATAATTGCAGAGTATGGGATTTACCAAGAGTGAGGTGGATCCTAACTTGTACTTCATACTTTTTAGGTCTTATCCACTCATCATGGTGTTGTACATGGATGATTTATTTCTCACAGGTGCAGAGGAGCTTATAGAAGGGTGAAAATAATATTTATTTATTAAGTTCAAGATGAAGGTCATTGTCTTGATGCATTATTTCTTGCAGTTAAAGGTATGTAAGATATTGGGAGATATTTTCCTTGGTCAAGGGAAGTATGCAGTTGATATATTAAGGAGATTCAAGATGGATTACTATAGACCAATGGATACATCTATGATAACCAATCTGAAGAAGGTTGTCACTTAAAATTAGACTTGGTGGATCCTAGGATATATAGGCAGTTGATAGGGTCCTTGATTTATTTAGTCAACGCCAAGTTAGATATATGTTTTTCTTTGAACACCTTGAGTCACTTCATGGTGGAGCCAAGGAAAGTGCATTGGATAACAATGAAACATGTTCTTAGGTACTTGAGAGGTACAATAGAGTATGGATTGAGGTATCTTAGAGGTGATGGAGTGAGGATGCAGGGATATTCTAAATTAGATTAGGTAGGGAGTACATTAAACAAAAAAGAACCATGGATGATTTTAGGGGCTAAATTTCGCTCATGGGATAATTTTCCATGGTTTTTCCAAAACCGAGATTCACTATTTTAAAAATGATTCGCCCAAATTCCATAGGATACAATTATTTTACCTTAAAAAACGCCAAAATTTTATAAAAACTATATAAAATCCTTAATTTGAATATTTTTACAAAAATATCGCCAATCATTTGTAGTTGGAATATGAAGGATTAGTAATATTCGCCAAGGTTTCTACATTTTAAAATAAATTTTCATCCTTAAAATCATCCCTGAAGAGAACCTTGAGGTGTTGCTTCAACTTAGGATCAACATTGATTACATGGTTCAACAGGACGTATACTTCTGTAGCATTGATTTCAACAAAGGAAAAGTATATGGAAGAAAGTATGGCTAGTTGTGAATCCATTTCACCTCGTAAATTTCTTACATATTTATTTGATCAGGAGTTGGAGTCTACGATGATATACTACGACAATTATAGTTGCATCAAAATATCAAACAATCCAACATTCCATGAAAATTCCAAGCATATTGAAATCATTTATCACTTGATTCAAGACAAAATCTAGAAAGTAGTAGTGAAGCCTTTGTATGTTTCCATAGATGAGAAGGTTGCAAACATTCTAAACAATCCCTTCGTTAAAGGGAAGTTTGTTGTCTTCAGGGATAAAATTGGAGTGGTACATAATTCCTTCCTCGCTAAGAGGGAGTGTTAATGTTTGTAGCATCAAACATGTACTTCCAAACAGGTCTAAGTGTCTAGATGTGTGGAAGTCATCTTGTTAGCACTCTATAAATTTTGTCTGGTTGAATAGACAAACGACAGAGGTAATTGTTTCAACCTACTTTAGAGCTAGGCACTAGCCTACTCAAATCAGAGAGGGCTCTCTCGTGTCACTTGATATTTCTTTGGAAATCAATGGCTAGATTTGGTTTGTTTTGGGGGTTTTTATAAATTTACTAGCTAGGAAGGTGAGGGACACTTAGGGCTATGGATTCAAAATTCTAAAAGTGAATGAAAAAAATGACTAGCCAATAGAACTCTCCAGAGGATAAAGGCTAAACGAGGTGATGAATCTAAGTTATAAATTGTATTTAAGCAGAGTGTAGGAAGAAGGATAAAAAAAATAACTGCATCAAAGCATTATTGAAATGAATTCTGAATTAGTTAAGAAGAAACACACATAGTTTAAATTGCTTAAGCCAAGAGCATCATAAGATGAATTCTGGGCCTTTAACTCTCCAATTTAAATAGAAGAAAGTGTAAATGGAAATAAAGAACACAGGAAATGCATACAATGAAAGGAGACAAAACTCATATCACCGCCATTGGAATATTTTCATAGAGACTTCAAAATCTTATGCATATGTATTCAATTCAGATCCAGAAAATTATAATAGAGTTCAAAAACAACAAAAAGGTGACATTGCACTTCTGCAAACATTAATTTGTTCAGAGTTTCTAGTACTTATACAATTCGATTACAATGGTTGAAACTAAAGCATTTCAGTTTCTAAAACTGACTACAATAATTACAAGCCAATTGTTTCGGTAGGCGAACTGATTTACAATGATTAAGAAAAAAAGTTTCAAAAACTAAGGACGGATTTCTTTGACTGCTCAACTTCCTCTTTGCCATCTGTCTAGCTCTGATCTCCTATCGAATCCACCAATCTGGTGACATCTTGAGGCTATTTGTTGGCCCATGGAAAATTTCATTTTGTCATACCCAGCCACACAATCTCCTTCCACTGTGAGTTAGAAGGAATATCGTAATCCATCATTTATTTTATCAAAATATCCAAGTCGATGCAAGTAACATAAGTCATAATTGGAAGCCCAATATTTACTATCTTAAATTGGTTTAAAATCTCAAAGTCTATGGCCAAATATTCCACCAAACTTGGTCCCTTTAGGTTCTCTTCCAGGCCTTCAAATTTGGAATGATCCATTATGCACAGAATGAGGAGATAATTGTATTCCTCTTAATCGTATAATTTCCCTTTGCCATCCCAAAATGGTGGGAGGCCCTTGATAAACAATTGTTCAAATGTATCCTTAAACTCTTGTATACTCTGTTCCATATGTACATCTTTGTTTTGAACTGACTTGAGAAAATTGTGCTTCTCGATGATCCCCCTGGCCCAAATGATCAGTGTAGTCCTGTCTTTTATCCAAATGGTCTGAAGATCGGCAGTGGGAACGAAATTCAACAGATTTATAGTGTTTTGGGCCCATTCTGAGGGATTTTTCGCCAATGTCTCATTTACAATAGTACACCTGCTTTGGGTAGTGATAGCCATGCTGTCTTTGTCATTTATAAAATTCAAATACACTTTGAATTTAGCAGCTTCAACAAAAATAGAATCCCAGATTACATGTTTAACTCCTTGCAAAAGTACTCTATCTTTCAACCTCGTCTTCAACTTTCTTACCCTTTCCTTCAAATCTTGATTTTCCTTTTGGACTTGGGCCATCTTTTCATCCTTCATTTTCATCTCTTGTTGCAGCTTTTCTATGATTCCCTTAAGGCTCTTAATTTATCCTGTCTTCAAGCTTACTTGGGACATAGCCTAAACCAATCCATCAACACTTGATCTAGTTTCTGCAGTAGAAGGTACAATATCAACCATATTTGATGTTACTGCTTGTCCTTGTGATCAATTCTCTTTTTCCTTTTCCAACTGCAATACTTTGGCTTTGTAATTTAGTGCTTCCTGTCTAAATGTCTCCTTTTATTGATCTAGAGTAGCCAACTCTGTTGTTTGTGGATTTTATGTGGAAGACATCTTCAACTTCTGTTTTAGGCTTTGGATCATCTTCTCTTTCTCATCTAAGGAAACGTTTACCCCTTGAGGGCCTTCAAATTCCAATCTTTTGATCTGGGTCTACCAGGCTTTGCTGGATGCTTTTCCCTACTTCAACTATCCATCTAATTTAAGTGCATGAGTTGTTAGTATTAAAACCCTAAAAATTAGACCCAGGTAGTCTGAATATAACATCTCACTGGCATTTCTGTGGAATTTTACCTTATCTGGGGCACCGATATTTTCATAATGCAGCTTGATTTCAAACACATTATCCTCATCTGCCACCACTATGTTAAATGTATTCCTTTCTACATCCCTAATTGAAAACATGGAATACTTGTGCTAGGATATCCTCTCTACTTCAGGTAACAAATCTCTTATTTCACTCATGGCTAGATTTCCTTTCACAGTGTATTGGTTTGCTAGATCTTCTTTGGATTGGTAGACCGCTCCAGGTGCCTTATTAAAGACATGTTTCTTGATGCTAAAAGATCTTGAGATGATTTCACCCTCTGACACGATTTTTTTATTAGATTCTTCATTTTTTGTCCTACTCTCCACCATATCCATGTTCACTTTCTCTTTAGGTTATTCCTCCTCCAGGTTTACTATTTGGGGGGACTGTGTGATTTTCATTTTCTTAGGAACATTTTGCTAACCACTGGTGCCCAGGGCCTCCGAACTGCTCCTCTTGGTAAAACACTCATCTTGGGAGCTTTGATAATCAACTTTGTAGAAGATTTTTGTGTTTGGATATGGTGTGGGACTGACTCTATTTGTTGTGTTTGATCGGGCTGCAAACTAATTTACATATCTGCACAGGTTTCTAGATTTTCCAGTTTATCAAATCCTTCAACATGCTCATGCTCGTAGGGGCCTTGTTTACTTATCAGTATTCTCTTAGATATGACCTGATGAAGATCATATTTCCTCCCTTGTAGCTATGCAAATCCAAATTCATTGAGTTTGGCTTGGATCTGAGGCAAACATGATCTAGTCTTTACCACAAAGGGTCCAATTATGAAAGGAAACTTCAAGTTAGATGCTTTGTGCATCTTCAGAAAATGTTTTATTTCTGAGATGATTCTTTTCTTGATGTACTCCAGGGAAAAAACTTTGGGAGTCAAGAAAACAGGAAAAAGGTAAGGTCCCTCTTGATAACCATATACCCAAATCACAGTAGAGTGCATGAACAACACCCAATATCCTACTATGTTCTCTGGATTGGGCTATAGAGAAATTTTCATTTCTTCCCAAACCCTTGGCATGCCAGTGTTGAATATTAGGGTATAAACCCTAGACATGATCTTATTTATAAAAATCATCATTGTGATCCTTTTTCATTCAGTCAAAATGAATGCAACTTCGAGAAATTTTGTCTTATTTGTTTCCAGGAACATTCTAAGCAAGTGTGTGCAATACCTGAAGTGTCTGAGTGATTTGAAATTTACCAGTTGTTTGTGCATATTATCAGCGATGAAATATTCAAAACTAATACAGACCGATTGACTGGACTCTAACTGAAAAATGTTCAACAGGAAACCCAACATGGCCTCTACTACAAACTTGTCATTATCCAATCCTAAAATTTGACTGAGTATGGAACAGGCCCACTGGACCTCAATAATCATGACATTTACATTCATGGGCAACAATAGACATTCAGAATGATGTTTAGGTGTAACAATGGTCTACAAAAATAGGGTTTTGACCTCAGGGGGACATTCTCTATAGATTGTGATTAGTTTCTCTTCCTCAAAGGGATTCGACATTGTGGGGGAAGACTCTAGTGTACTGAGGGCGTGTCAAATTGACGGGCTATCTACTCTACACAAGAACTCTAGCCCTAACCTATTCAAAATGACCTTTTCTTCCTGGGAGTATTGTTCTGCACACCAGCTTATGAATTATGGAAAAGGGAATGTGACTTCGATGGTGTAAGGGGTTATGGAAGCTCGGGTTGCTTTGAGGAAGGGTATTTGTTTTCCAACATTGTCTAGAAAATTGGCTCTGGATACGAAAATGGGTGAGACGGTTATTTCTGTGTCAAATATATCAGAGTCTTTGTCAATTAGGGCTTCATCTTTAGAGGTGGGGTCTTGCTTTGTTATGGATAAAATGAGAGGATTCATGGCCATGATGAAAAATACCTATAAATTAGCAGATAATGCATGAGTCTGGTTCATTTTTATGCTTTAGTTTCGAATGGAACGTTTGTGCCAATTTTCAAACGTTCGAATGATTTGAAATATCATAAAATAATGATCAAGGCCCTCCTTTTATATGCTCTTTTCTATATTGGTGGTGAGGCAAAGCAATTTTGGGTAGACCGCTTTTCGTCTCGATGTCCCTCTGGTGGTGCCATGTGTCTGTGAGATGAAACAATAGTATTTCCCTTGGCCTTCTCTTGAGTGATTAACCTTCATTATATTTCCTTCCCGATACATCGCTTGACTGTTCATCTGGGTTGTTTAATATCTGTGGCCCGCCGAGCCCCATCAACTTCCGCGCCTCCTTTATATTTGTCCCTTCTCCAATAGGTGTGACCTTGTCCTCCAAATTTATCGCATCTCCACACTGATCTAGCCCCTCGCTAAATCCGAGACTTGGATTCCATCAAAATAAAATTGTTATGGTGATGATAACACGTCCAAAGTCTTCATACCTTGAGACTCTACTTTAATTAAAGGAATTATTAAAGTAAAGTTCTTTTATTAGTGAGTTTATTTTTATTTAAAGAAATGATTTAATTAGAATTACTAAATTAAATAATATCCATTGATCTCAATTGAGGTGAGAAGTAATTTTGACCGTCAAATCACTTTGGAGATTAGGGTTAGGTATTAAATCAATCTTATAAAAGCGAAGGAATTTTTCTTAGGAGGATTGGATCACGAAGGACCGTGATTCAAGGAGATCTTGGATAAGTGGAGAAAGGACTTCCATATATAGACCATTTTAGGGAGAAGATAGAACAGAGGTAGCCACAAGTGGGTTTTAGTAGATTGGAGTTGGAATAGTAGGGTTGATCCATATGGAGTTTTTCATACAATATCTGACCACATGCGTGCAGGTTTCCATGGAGATAGGTGTGTATATGTGGGTTTACTTAAGGAAATGTGTGTACATCTCAAGAAATGTGCAAGTTCAGGATCATACAACATGGCAAGAGTTTCTAGGGTTTTGCATGTGTTGTCTAAAGTTTTCTATATATCTTTGTCAACCGTTTTCCTAGTAAGGTAACCCTTGTAATATTTGAAGTTATTTGAATGATAAGCTTAGTTGATGTGTAGAATATATTTGTTTATTGTGTTTGATATTTTTTGTTTCTAGTATTTCTTCCACTATATTTATTTGAGTTGATTATTTCAACAAATGTATGTTGTTTTGTGAGTTGCTAATTAGTTTGACATGAAGGAAATCACTAGATAACAAGATACCTAGGTGTTAGAGTAGGGTAAAATGAACAATTAGGTCATACAATTGGTGCAAGATACTTCTTTTTTTTACGAAG
>ML780699.1:681564-702073 GCA_009831015.1 Picea engelmannii | reverse complement strand
GGGGGGGGGGGGGATTTTTAATAATAAAAATTTGACCTTAAATTTGTTTTGTGAAGTACATAAGATTCAAAATTTTCCACTAGTCTATCAAAAATTCGATGTTGAAAGGCCATTATAGTTGTATCTATTATCTTTTCATTTTCCCCCTAATACATAAATCTATAGATATTTCCTGAATACAATCTATAAAATATACCCAATATATACATGCAAAAATGAAACATTTAGGAAAAACATTTTTGAGGCAGGACCAAATTGGTACCATTACTTTGTTCTAGGTGCTAAGGCATTCAAATCCAACTAAGTAGGGGTTGTTTTCGAAGAGGAGGCTTCATCTGAATTCCTTGGTGTGTCATTTTCTATTGGAAGGATCATGTCTTGTTGTGTCTTATCATGAAATTCATTCTGTTATTGTTTGAGATATGTGCATTCTCTGGTATCTACTGAATTGTTTTCCTCTAGGAGACAAATTCTTCTAGAACTATGAGCATATGAGATGAGAGTCCGTTGAAATGAATCTACAGGGAGAGAATAGTGTTTCAGGAGTCTTCCATATCCACTTCCATCTGCACCACTCTTCTAATACAATTCCCCTTATCCTTGGCCACCATTGCCTGACACCTAAACCAAACTAGAGAAGAAACAAACAAAATGAGAGAATAGATTTGAATTCCCTCACCCAAACATAGAATATAGAGTGAAAAAAAATCCATGTATAAGGTAAATAGATCCCCACACATGATCATTGTCACCTTCACACCTTCACCACCCATGGAAATAAATTCCCCATGCATAGAATAGATCATTTCCATCCTTTCTCCACCTTCGAAAATCATTACAAGGGACTAGTTAAAAAAATGACATCCATAATATTCCCACATTGCAGAGGAGGGAGGGAATGTGGATGGGGAAAATACCAATCCCAGTGGAGGATATTAAGATAGGATCATGGGATTCATCGTGTACATGCACCCATGAGAATGGGATGAAAACATGATGACTCCCCTTGTAAATGAATGATTGGATGACAATGAATGGAAGGTGGGGTTCTCTAAGGGGGGGGGGGTTCCCCCTTTTGTTAAAGTCTTTATTCAAAAATAAAAAAATTATTTAGGACCTAACCCTCTCATAGGGGGTGATAACTAGTGGCCTCCCCTTTTCAAAACTTTTATGCATATTTGGCATCTCATGGAATTATTTTGGTAGATTGAGATCCATTGATGAAGATGGATCCTTCTTGATGTCTGATGGCTAGGTTAGCCTCCTAGTTGTTTTATCTCAATACATGAAAGAATTCTATTGTAGAGAACTACTAAATTTCTATCTAGGTTCTGCAAAGGATGGCTTGAAGATGAATATTCTTCAATAAAGAGTTATGTCTTGCATGCTTATTTATCAATTTAGAATCTCTTACTAATGTGAGGTAAAAAGTTCCTTTAACCTTTTCCATAATCAAACTTGCAAGTAAGGCATAGGATTCATATTGGTTATTTGAAGAATTTTTGTTGGGGTCTAAAGATGTCTAAAAAAAGACTTAGTTTAACATTAATTTATCAACCCGAGGATTCATCTTTTATCTCAAGAATATTAGCAAAGTCTATGCAGATAGCTCGTAGAGGCTAAAATTGTGTAGTTAAAGAAAATATGAGTTTATCAACAATGAAGTTCCTCAAACATTCATTAAAGATTCTAGGATTTGAAATCTAATGCTGTGCAATGGAAAGGAACTAATTAATCTATTGAACTCATTTTAAAAGAAATAATTGAATCTAAATAAATACTTGTAGAATTAACTATTATTATGGATCAAATTACTGGAAAGGGAAAAAGGCGAATTACCCTATCTATGGAAAGGAACAACGACTGTAATCTAATCGAAAGAGACAACAATTGTACTTCTATTGAAAGGAACAACAACTATATCTTAATGGAAAGGAACAACAAATGTAAACTAAGTGAAAGGAACATCAAATGTAAACTAAGTGAAAGGAACAATTCATATGAACTTATGAGGAACTGTCAAGCATCAAATCTCAGTAATATAAATTGGAACAACAATCATCTAATGCTTAAGGAAATATCTATCTCTTGCACATGATATAAAATCATCAACACGCTTATGCATTCATTTATCTACTATAAAATAGAATCGAATCAAAAAACATAAATTGAACTGATACAATTACAGGTCAAACAATAGCTCCTTCAGACTGGGCCCTTGGTCCTTAGAAGCACTACTATTTGAAATTCAGTATGTAGAAATGGTAAAACCACTCAAAGATTTTATTGATTTCATAGCTGGTACAACATTTACAAAAACTGCTAACGCGGAGTAATTCTAAGTTCTGAGTTCTTGGGTGCAATTATTCTATCTCTTTTCAAGATCCATTTACCCCTTATATATTACAATAATATGGGTAAATTAAGCTATCTTGAGGATCGAGAGATCCTCGGGATTTATTTACTATTATAAAGTTACAATATAAGAAACTCAATCATCTTCAAAACTGCCTTGCGCCATAAAGTACTCAACCTCCAATAGCTTGCGCATCTTCGAGATTTCCTTTGCTATATTGGGTTTGACAATATTTAATCAATCCTATAACAAAATCAAACAATTCCAATCGTATTTTAGGATCTATGTAATATAATTTCAACAATAACGCTAAAGGGTATATTATTCATTTTCTATCCTATTTGCTTCTAATTAACCGAAAAGTCAACCAAGATGATATTATGAAATGTGGGAAAGAGGAATATATTTATACCTTTTTCATAACCTAACATACCCCCCAGCTTACCTTCTTGCATGTCCTCATGCAAGATGAGATATTACATGTAAAGAAGTAATGATGTAAGGTAGAAAGTTTGGTTCACTAGGCCTCCTGAATCCATTGCTTCTTTTGAGTTCTCCAAAAGAAAAATCCTCCCTTTTCTTGTTAATTTGATAATCTTTTTGGTAACTTTCTAGAGGAAACCAAATGATAGGGGGATTATATCTGCACCCAATCCAAGCAGGTCCTTCCTCTTGGAGAAATCTAGAATACCTTTCTATTCTGAAGGTAGCTGCAAAGAAATTCCTGTACCCAAAGGGTTCCCTACTCTTTACTTCACTAGAGGATGCATCCCATATCATTTTAAAAGAAGCAAGAGATTCTTCCTTAAGATCTTTGAAATGAGTGATACCTGAACATATAACCTGTAGATGGATAGGGGCTAAGGAGTCTATGACTACCCCTCTTTTCATAAAGGTTTTATGTCACATAATGGCTCGAAAGGACTTTGGAGGCTCTCCCCTGACCCAAAGATCTAGCCCAATTTCCCTCTTTAGGAATGTTTTATGAGATTTACCCCATTTGACTTGGTTCTGAGTAAATGATAGAAATTCCTGAAATTGTATGTCACCTATGAATGGGCCAAGGTTATGTTTCCTTTCTTCTTCCAGAATGAAATTATGAAAGTATAACTCACACAGAAAGTATTGTACCTTTTCGTCCTGCTCTCTGAAACATGAAATGAAGTCAGGTACAGTGGAAAATGAAATAGGTTTACCTACTCTGATGGCCTTCACTCTCAATAATAGATATCGTTCCAACAAGAATAAAGTGTAATTGGTGGCAGGGGCTCTGCAATGAATAGCATCAGAGTAGACATCACAGATTTCTTTGATTTTCTCCAAAGCTTTTTCCAATTGGGTTTGTACCTTTTTTACCTTCCCTTGGGATTTGGTGAGCTCAACATAGGTCTCACTCTCTGTCGCTATCATGTCCTTCAGTTGTTTAACAATATTTTGATGTTCAGACCTAGTGACCATCTCATCTTGGTGTTGAGCCAATGCCCGCTGGGCTCTCCCCAGCTCTGCCTTTAGCTTATCAATGGTGACACCCTGTTCTTGAGATTGGGATGCTTGGTATTCTTCCATAGCACCCATCTCCTCCCTGGATTGAGTTAATGCTTGTTGGGCCTATGTAATCTCTACTTCTATTATGTTCATAATAGCACTCTATTTCTGCGACTGAAGTTCTTGATGCTCTTCCATAGTCAGTAATTCATTTCTGTTTTGAATCAGGGTTTGTTGAGACTACATCAATTCTTCCTCCAATCTCCAAATGGTAGCATTATGCTCAAGGAGTCGAGTTGTTTCATCTAATACTGGGGTATTTGTCTGCACCTCAGCATCAATTGTTTCTATATATGTCATATTTTCTTGTGTTTCTAAAGGAATTACTTCCTCATTCTGAGCTACTATTTCTTCAGGGTCTGTCTTTATCCCTACAAAATTTGTATTGACTACTTCTTTAGGAAGAGGGTTTCTTCCTTACACTCTGGCACTTTTGTTTTTCTTTCTTCTGTGGGACTTATATGCTTGTTCTAACTATTTCCTCAATTCCTTAATAATTTCCTTGAGTTTACCCACCTTCTACTTTAATACTTCATCCTTGTTAGCCTTTTCCTTCAACAATTTGTTTTCTTTTTTTAACTTTCTAATTTTTTATGGCTCTTGGCTGATTTCTATTTATGAGAGGTCTCAAGGTCTTCTTCATTCTAGCCAGCAGATGGTTGTTCCTCTGTTCCTTCCAAATGTTCTATCTGTCCAAGAGGGATTATTATTTCAAAATGCGGTTCTTCCTGTGTTGTGTCCTCTGGAAAAGACATTTCAATATCAAGAAAATCTTCAGCTGGTTTTGAGGAGAAGGCTTGTTCTGGGCATTTTTATGGATTATTTGTGCCTCTGTCAATTGAGGTTCCTAACCTTCCCAAAACCTGAGTTATTTCTACCTCATAGCTCTTCAAAAATTGTTATGTCAGATGCTCTAATACTGTTTGGGTGTCTTCCTGATCATTCCTTTGTGAGGTCTGTTCTTCTTGCCCAATTTCTTGAACATTCTCCCATGGAGACTGTTTTGTAGAATTCTAAAGTTCTTCAGGCTGTTTTGTTGTACCCTAAATTGCTTTAGTTGTTTCCTGAATTCGTCTGCTTCTTCTCCTTGTCTTAATGATGGATTTAGGGGCAATTTTTTCTCTCTTCCTCTTTTTCGTTAATTCTTGTGTTTGTGAGGTATGGGCCTCTGTGATTTGGGTAGGGTATGCCTTAGCTTTGGTTTGAGGAGATGGAATTTCTCTTTGGGTGGTAGTCTCCTATGCCTGTCTATATTCAATTTCCTGTGGTGGGTCTTCATGGCATAATTCAGGCTGCTCCAGTTGTGGAGTTCTATTGGCCTCAATCAGACTATCCCAGGTCAATTGAGTTTGACTCAGTGATTTATTTGTTATCAGTTTAACTAATTTGTGGTGACTGATAACAATAATGGAATTTTTTGTTCTTAAGGCAACCTCATGTAATGTGGCATTCAGAAAGAAAGGTAGATTAAGTACTAATAGTTGTTTTAATGTTGCCAGCAATTTGCGGTAGCAAGGTCAAATTACGTCGTATCATCCATCACATGTGATGTACCATTGAATTACCCCTGCCAGTTCCTTCCATGGTTCTTTGAGGGTATTGGGATTAAGTCCCTTTCCCTTCTTATCCAATTCTTCCCCAAGGTCTGTGAAAATTTCCACAGCTTCCTTCAGTGTTGTGTATCTTCCTGTCCACTAAATTTCCATGTTAGGGAGGCCTGTGACCTCTGCTAAAATTTTCGGGGTGACTGGGATTTGTATGCCTCACACCATAGATATTTCTCCCTGTAGATTCGGAAATAATTCAAGCGTGAAATTCATGTCATATCCTTGCAAACGGTTGAAGTACTCCGTCCACCCCAAACGGTGTAGGATTTCTCTTGCTTTCTCTGTAACCTATAGTAAAGTTGGCTCCCCACACACACCTCTGCCACCCATTTTTGTGAGAAAATGTGGACAACTATCATTCCTGGTAGCAGACTTGGTTAGACCAGCTTGGAGGAAAAATTACCAAAAATAGAAAATATCAGAGAACAACAAGTGTTTACAAATGTGGGTATTTATTACAATCATTACTATCTTATCGAGAAGCATGTCGAGCGTCCACTCCCCTCATTAATATAAAGGTCGACCTCGACCATCAACGTAGGGGAAAGTAATGAGTGTAGGTATTGATGGTGAGGGGTAATGATTGTACTGTCGCCACCAATGGGGATCAATGATTAATTTTCAAACATCATATTTTAACGGTAATCATTAAATGTTAGTCCTCTTTCGTGGAATTGAATTTAATATACCTATACTCAAAAGAATGCTTTAAGGATACATACGCCAAATAAATTAAATTTGTTCATTTAAATAATATCCCACATATCATAATGTTGTTACTTTTCCATTTTATTGAATACAACCGAAATGATAGCCTCATTATTGAGTGAACGAAATCTAGAGACACACAGAAACTTAGTGTTTAAGGTAAACTTCCATACCACAGGCAAAGCCGCTACTGCCAGCAGGCATCCATAGCCTCGATAGGGTTTCCTTTTAACCCTTAGATGAGCCTGTATCCTTGATAATTATTTGAATCATCTTTTCCAAAAATACCACTATCCTAGTTTGGTAGCCAGATGGTGATAATGCCACTCACTAGATTGTAACTTAAGTGAACAAGCTAGCTCATGGTGAGACCTCTTGTCCTTTGACAAAAGAAAATGTCAAAGGCCATTGCCCTGGTGTGGTATCCATAATGGTAATGCCACTTATGTTATTATCCTATGATCATGGTAGGTTGGCTCGTGATGACACCCCCTATTCTTTGTGGATTTTTTTTTTTATTACTTATCATTTTTGTTTTATTTTTATTTTATTTAAGTCGTCTTTTCTCGAAAAAATACCATTATCCTGGTTTGGTATCCAGATGATTATAATGCCACTCACTAGAGTGTAACTTAAGTGAACAATTCATCTCATGATGAGACCTCTTGTCCTTTGACAAAAGAAAATGTCAAAGGCCATTGCCTTGGTGTGGTAGCCATAGTGGGAATGTCACTTAGGTTAGTATCCTATGACCGTGGTAGGTTGGCTCATGATGAGACCCCCTATTCTTTGTGGGAAAAGAAAGAAATTTTATTTCTCTTTTTTCTTTTCTTTTTTTTAGAGGTGTATGAAGGGAGGCTCATCTACTCCTTAAGAGTAAGGGATGACGTAAAGAAGTGTAAGGATGCCAAGTAAAAGTGTGCCTCAGACTCCTTATTATAATATAAAGGAGAGATATCATTTAAGTGTGTTTGTATTTATAAGGGAAAAGAAATGAATTATGGTGGTTACAGGTTATGAACAAGGTTTAAGATATTTCGAAGAAAGTAATCCAAAAAACAATTTGATAAGGTACGGGGGATAGTCCACAAAATAATGATAGATCGTTAGAAATAATGCTGGTGAAAATTATTTAGTGAAATTTGTACCCCAAAGGAATGGTTTGGCGTTTTATCAATAATGTAGGGAAGGAACGGCAAAATGAACAGCAGGTGTGCAAAAAGGAACAACAAGTGTTCCAACAAGGAACAATGGGTGCACAAAAGGAACAACAGGTATGCAAAGGGAACGAAAATTGTTCCATTCAAAGGAACAACGGGTGCACAAAAGGAAGGACAATTGTTTCGTTCAAAGAAACAACGGATGCACAAAAGGAATGACAATTGTTCTGTTCAAAGGAACAACAAGCAAGCAAAAGGAACGACAATTGTTTCATTCAAAGGAACAACAAGCGCGTAAAAAGAAACGACAATTGTTCTATTCAAAGGAACAACGGGTGAGAAAAGGGAACGACAATTGTTAAGTTTTGAACCATCTGAATAGGTAATTTTTAGAAACCTGGAAATGTGTTTTGCTTGAATACAAGGTTGATTAGTCATCAACTAAATTCATTTATGGGTTGGTTTATTTCAAAATTAAGAAGTGGGTGGTTTGTTAATGTTATGAGTTTCATTATAGTTGCCCAATTGTTGCTGCTAAACATGACACATTCATTTCTCTGCGAAAGATAGGGTCTGGGTGATGGGATGAAGTAGGAGATTGGAATAGAAAAGAGTGCTAATTGAGTTCATTACAGTTATCCTCCCTAGTTCTTATTTTTTGAAGTGACTATAAATAATAATAAAAAAGCTAAATAAAATCTACAGAAAAAAAATTATATACAATATGTACAGTGTCAACAGAATTCAACATTTATGGATTTGGGGTGGCTGGATTACCTTCCCAGCCAACCAAAATTTGAATGGTAGGGTCCTTACTTACTTCTTGGTAGAAAGATTCTTTTGAGGTAGGTTGATGATAGAGTCGTAGCCGGTGTCCATTGACCTGAAATGGAGATCCGGACCCATCGATGGTGCTTAATGTGAATGTTCCATTATCATGGACTTCATTGATTTCGTATGGTCCCAACCACCGTGTCTGTAATTTTCCTGGAAAATCTTGAAATCTGGAATCATAGAGGAGCGCCCAATCACCTTTTTTTAAATGATTTTTTCTTGATATGCCTGTCGTGCCATGTCATTCTCTATTTTTGAATAACAGTTGTGCGCTCTACAATAGACAAGCGTTCTTCATTGAATTTGTTGAGTTTTTGAAGGTGTTGTTTATGTGCTTCTGTAAGATCCAGTATGATTTCCTGGGCCATCCGTAGAGTCTTGATTTCAAAATCGATTGGAAAGATGGGTTCTTTTCCATAGACTAAATGATAGGGAGGGTAGTCAGTGGTGTTATTCCATGTTGTGCGATAAGCCCATAAGGCATTTGGGAGCTCAGTAGCTCAATTCTGTCTGTTTGTTGAGATAGTCTTTGTCAATATTGCCTCTAGGACTTTAATGGTGCTTTCTACTTGCCCATTTTCTTGTGGATGGTATGAAGAAGTAATTTTGTGTTTAATATGATAATTACCAAGGGTGGTGGTGATTCTATGAGCTGTAAATTGTGATCCCCCATCAGTAATTACCTCTCTTGGTAGTCCATAGCATACAAATAATTTGAAAATAAATTTGATGACTACTTCTTCTGTTGCATTTGGTAAGGCTTCTGCCTCTACCCATTTAGTCATGTAGTCCATTGCAACTATAATATAGGCCTTCTGATTTGACTTTGGATTGAAGGGGCCAATGAAGTCTAGTACCCATCTCTCAAATGGTTCTGCAACTACTTGTGCTTTCAAAGGCATTTCATTAGCCTGACCTGGTTTTCCCATCCGTTGACAACTATCGCAGGTCTGGACATATTTCTTCGCATCTCTGAATATTGAGGGCCAATAATATCCCATTTGCAAAATGTTGTGTCTAGTGCTGTGATCTGCAAAATTCTCACCACATGGCTCATGATGTCCAACTTTAAGTATTTCATAGATTTCGTCATCTCGTACGCATCTGTGGATCTGGATATCAACTCCTGTATGGAAGAGATATCCTCTGATCCAAGTGAATCATGCACTATGTTGGACGATCAGTTTTCTTTCCCTTGATGAAAGATGTGCTGGTAATCTTCCCACTGCTAGATAATTTTCCACATTAGCGTACCAAGGTTTCTTTGTAGTAATGACAAATCGATGCTCGTTTGGAAATTGATCTTCGATTATTAAGGAGTCGTCTATTTTGGGTATGCAGGATAGGATGTCTACGACAAGATTTTCTCTCCCGGGTCGATCTTTGATGGTGATATCAAATTCCTGCAATAGTAATAACCATCGAGTGACCCGTCATTAGTAATAGTTTTATTAGCTAGATATCTGATAGCAAAATGATCAGTATAAAGAATAACTGGATAGCTTGTTATATAATGACGAAATTTATTGATGGCATGTATAACAACTAAAAACTCTTTCTATGTTACTGTATAATTAAGTTTAGTTTGAGTAAGTTTCTTTCTAATAAAATAGATGGCGTAGGGTTTCTTGTCTTCTTCCTGTCCGAGGACAACACCTATGGAAATATCTGATGCATCGGTGGATATGTGAAATGGTATTTTCCAATTTGGTCCCCTCAACACTGGTGTTGTCGAGATCAACTTCTTGAGTCTTGCAAATGCCACATCACACTTGTCAGACCACTGAAACTCTACATTACCAGTCAAAGCATGTAAAGGTGCAACAATTCTTGCAAAATTTTCCATAAATCTTCGATAGTATCCTGAAGTGCCAAGGAAACTACGTACCTCAGCTTGTGTGTGTGGTGTAGGTAGATTAAGGATTACCTCTATTTTTGTTGGATCTACTCTAATTCCATCTACAGAGATATAATTCCCTAGTATCACAGCTTTTGTCATCATCATGTGACATTTTTCATGGCCTAAACATAACCTAGTCACAATGCATCATTCTAGTACTTTCTCCAGATTATTCAATGATTGATCGAAGTCGTCGCCATAAAGAGTGAAATCATCCATATAGATTTCAAGTCCTGCACTAATTAGATCATTGAATATGCTCAGAATGGCCCTTTGAAAAATGGTTGGAGCATTACAAAGTCCAAAGGACAATAATCTGTATGCAAAAGTGCCCCAGGGGCATGTGAATGTAGTTTTATCTTGATCTTCTGTGAAAATCTGAATCTGATTGTACCCACTAAAACCATCTAGGAAAGAAAATAATTTCTTCCCTGCCAAAGTATCCAGAACCTAATCAATGAAAGGAAAAGGGAAGTGGTCTTTTTGACTGGCTTTGTTAAGTTCCTTGTAGTCAACGCAGATTCACCATTTCCCATTTCTTTGGGACAATCACTAATGGGAAACCCATCGACTATCTGAGATGGGATATATAAAATCTACGTCCAACAACTTTTGTAATTATTCTTTAACAATATCCCTAAGGTGAGGATTCAATCTTCTCTGTGGCTGTTGGATAGGCTGGGCATATTTTTCAACATAAATGTGGTGTGTGCAAAGTTATAGATCAATACCTTTCATATCAGAGTACTCCTAGGCAAAATCTTGTTGGTATTTGAAGAGGACTTGTATTAGATTTTGTTGTTGTTGTTCATCTAAATTGACATTGATGTTCAGAGACCTTCCTGGTGCAATCTCAACAGATTCATTGTTATGAACAATAGTAGTTGGAATTTCTTGTTCCATTAAATCTCCCAGCAGGTCTCCCTGTGCTTCATAGTCTAGAATAGCTCGGAGCATCTGGCAAGTTGGGTTGTTCACAGTGCCTGGGCTATTAATAAACCCATTGATTACATCATCCTCTAGCTGGTTTTTAATTCCGAGGGCTTCTTCCAGCGTGAGAGGGGCTCGCAAATCATTTTTTGGGTATCGTGGTGGTGGCAATTTGGGATATACAAAATTTGGGCTTGGCTTGGCAGGAGGATATAAGATGAGATTCTTTGTGATACCCCCTCTAGTGATTATCATATTACCCATTCGACATCCTATGTATGCATCTGTTGTTGTGAGCCATGGACTGCCCAGTATCAATGGATGCCCTTCAAGTCCACTTCTTGGGTTGATGATGAGGAAGCCTACCAAATATTCACAAGAGTCGACGGAGATGGCTATATCATGTAATGTGCCAACTAGTTAAACTACCAATCGATCTGCCAACTGTAACATTATTTCGGTGGGTTCGAAGGAGTCAAAACCCAGGGTATTTCAAGCTTCCATAGTCAATATGTTTATGGCTGCTCACAAATCAACTAGTGTATTTGAAAAAGAACAGCCTTGGATCTGAACTGTCACTATGGGATTCCCCGGATCTGCATATTTGACCGGTTCTTGTCTACCTAAAATTAGATTAGATAAGGATCCTACCACATGGACTGTTGATGATGGATCTTTATTTTTTCTAATGGGATTTCTCCCACATAGATTCTTGATCATTTTTGCGTAAATTGAGATGTCTTGAAGAGCTTGAAGAAGTGGAATCTTGATATATAAATTCTTGATTTCCCCTACAATGTCGAAGTTGGGATATACAGTTGTTTTTTCTATCATCAATCCTTCAGGGAATAGAGGGGAGGGAGTTGCATCCTTATTAGGATATTGTGATTTGACTGTTTTTCCCCCCTACTTGATTTCTTCTATTATTACCACAGTCGAGGGTGTTATTGCTGGTTGTTTTTCATTCTCCTGTTCTTGAAAGACACTCTTTTCTCAGGAGATATTATGCACCCCATTCTCAAACGTAGTTCGCTGCACCCTACCGAGATGGTCTCTCCTTCCCCATTCTCCATAATTTGGATGAGATGAGCCGGTCTATTATTTGGATTTGGTTGAGGCTAGGTTGGTAATTGAGGGTGCAATTGTGATTGCAGATTCTAGGGCAGTTGGAGTGGTGCTTGTAATGTAGGATAAGTTTGAGGGGCCATCCTCATGGGTTGGTTGTTTATCCCCATTGGGCACTACCAATTCTGATTCCAATTTGGGTTTTGGGTAGTCATGTTAGGCCACTGTGAAGGGTAGATGTTGTTATTTGAGTTTTTCTAGGATGAGGTGGGATATTGTGAGTTAGGCCAAGTGGAAATTGTAGTTGGTTGATTCTGCCAAGCAGGATTTGTAGCGGGTTGGTTTTGCTAAGTGGGATTTGCAGGTGGGTATTGTTGGGGATGCCAGTTCTGATTAGTAAATGGCTAACCCTACCATGTGCTACCAGGAGCTTGCTGCTGATTATATTGTCCAGAGAAGCAAGAGGAAGGGTCATGTAGTGTATTTGGAGGTCGATTCTACCATTGATGATGTTGAGCCATCATATATAATGACTCTATTTCTTATTCCACTTCTCTAAAGACAACTTTTGGTTTAGGGACCGATGGACATTGTTTTGTGTCATGATATTTGATGCAGATAGCACAAACCTGAACCACATCCAAAGGGAAATCCCTTGGACCATGTTTTCTTCTGCACCTATGGAAAAATATGGCCAACGTTTGTTCTGGTTTTGTTTTTTTCTGTTTGTCCTACAATACATCCAATTGTGTGGTCAGAGTCCTCAAAATATCTATTTTGAAGTTTTCTAAGAGATTACCAACTTCAGCTCACATAACAGCCCCACTGGTAGTATTGTTATTTCTGGTGAGGGGGATACACATCCCTGATCTGGTCCATGAACTTCCTCTTAATCACTTGATGCAAAATAGGATGATGTCATCATAAGTTTCTTGATAAATGTCACCCTTCCCCATTAAGTTCAATGTTTCTACCCATTCATCTTTCATACCCTTAATCAAATTTTCCTTAAGTACTTCACCTGGTAACGTACCATAGGATGATATTTGTAAATTATATTGAAATCTCTCAACATACTCTTCTAATGATTCATTTTATTTTGCAGTCATTTGAAAGATTTCATATTTTAAGTCTCTAGTTCTACAATAATCCTGATATTTTGTCAAGAAGGCCTATTTCATCTCATCCCATGAGTTTATAGTTCTGCCCCCTAATCCCATAAACCAGCATAGAGATGCTCCTTTCAAAGTGGAGGGGAACAATTTTAATTTTTGTGGTTCAGAGGTGTAATCATACCCTCTACATACGACATCAAATTCAAATAAGAATGTGTCTGGGTCTTCTTAGATTAATCCATGAAAGGTTGGCAGGTTTTGTAGGGGAATTGCCTTCATGGGGGCATTGGCGATTGGATCAACTATCAGATATTCCAATGTGGAAGTCTGGGGACATTGTGGATTTGGTTGTGCCATTTGATCGAAAATATGCCAGAAATCTTCAAGGATTTCTTGATCTAGATATTTTATTCGAATTGGTTGGTTATCTGATCCTCTAGGGGATTTGATTGCACTCCCTCTATATGGGATTTCAAGTATGACTTCTTCTTTCACAGGAGATTTAGGATCAGGTGGTGGGTCTATCTTAGCTATCCCGCTGGTTTCTCCTTGTCCTTCCTCCAAATTACAAGAGTTTCCCTCTTCTAAAGGGTTGAGGGGTGGAAGATCTGTGCTCTAAAATATTTTCTCAGTCCCTTCAGTTTTTCTATGAATCTCAGCGTGGGATGCATTTGGTGAAACTGCCACTTGAGGGATTCAGGTAGATCCTTTTCTAGATCCAACCGAAGCTTGAGATTCTACTTTTCGGATGAGGTCATCTATGAAAGTGCTTCCTCCAGGGAGCATCGAGCCCTGGGCTTTGGTAATTTTTGGTGGGGGTTTTGGTTTTTCAAGATCTTTCTTCTTAGCCATACAAACAAAAAAAGAAAATCAAGAAAGAAAAACACCTATGCAACCTCTTAATGCGTCATCTAGAGGTAGGCACTGGAATAAGAATCCTACTTATTTCCTATGTAGGTTCTTACCTTATGTTCTCAATACCTCGTCCTCCAGAGGCAAAATCTATGCTACCTTTGACATTCTTCCCTGGCAGCGACGCCAAAATGTTGGGGTCTAAATATGTCTAAAAACAACCTTAGTTTAACATTAATTTATCAACTCGAGGATTTGTCTTTTATCTCAAGAATATCAACAAAGTCTATGCAGATAGCTCGTAGAGGCTAAAATAGTGTAGTTAAAGCAAATCTGAGTTTATCAACAATCAAGTTCCTCAAACATTCATTAAATATTCTAGGATTTGAAATCTAATTCTGTGCAATGGAAAGGAACTAATTAATCTATTGAATTCATTTTAAAAGAAATAATTGAATCTAAATAAAGACTTGCAGAATTGACTATTATTATGAATTAAATTACTGGAAAGGAAAAAAGGCAAATTACCATATCTATGGAAAGGAACAACGATTGTAATCTAATCGAAAGAGACAACAATTGTACTTCTATTGAAAGGAACAACAACTATATCTTAACGGAAAGGAACAACAAATGTAAATTAAGTGAATGGAACAACAAATGTAAACTAAATGAAAGGAACAAAAAATGTAAACTAAGTGAAAGGAACAATGCATATGAACTTTTGAGGAACTGTCATACATTAAATCTTAGTAATAGAAATTGGAACAACAATCATCTAATGTTTAAGGAAATATCTATCTCTTGCAAATGATATAAAATCATCAACAGACTTATGCATTCATTTAACTATTGTAAAAGAGAATTGAATCACAAAACAGATATTGAACTGATAGAATTACAGATCGAGCAGTAGCTCCTTCAGACTGGGTCGTTGGTCCTTAGAATTACTGCTATTTGAAATTCAGTATGTAGAAATGGTAAAACCACTCAAAGATTTTATTGATTTCATAGCTGGTACAACATTTACAAAAACTGCTAACGCAGAGTAATTCTAAGTTCTGAGTTCTTTGGTGCAATTCTTCTATCTCTTTTCAAGATCCATTTACTCCTTATATATTACAATAATCTGGGTAAATTAAGCTATCCTGAGCATCGAGAGATCCTCGGGATTGCTTTACTATTATAAAGTTACAATATAAGAAACTCAATCATCTTCAAAAGTGCCTTGCGCCATAAAGTCCTCAACCTCCAATAGCTTGCACACTTCAAGATTTCCTTTGCTATCTTGGGTTTGACAATATTTAACTAATCCTATAACAAAATCAAACAATTCCAATCGTATTTTAGGATATATATAATCTAATTTCAACAATAACGTTAAAGGGTATATTATTCATTTTCTATCCTATTTGCTTCTAATTAACCAAAACGTCAACCAAGATGATATTATGAAATGTGGGAAAAAGGAAGATATTTATACCTTTTTCATAACCTAAAAAAGTCCAATACTCCAAGAAAAGGTGGATTCCAACAGTCCTTTTGGGCTATATAGCACCCATCTCACACCTGTCACCCCAGGGTTTCCCTTTGAAGCACCATAAAAAAATAGGATGTGGTTTTCTCAAGAGATTTTCCATTGGAGGAACTCAACATAAGAGAGTTGAATATTCCATCTGGAACAAAGAGGGGAAAAGGCCTCTTGAGAAGAGAGAAGCGATAATTGGTTTAGGAAGGAATTTTCTGATATATAGATATTGTAAAGTATTTAGAGATTTATTATGACAATTAATGTGCTCAGAAAGCATTATAATTTTCTTGTTTTCCACTAAGGAATAAATGACTTTCTCTCCTACAAAGACTTCTCTGTTTAAATTAGACCATATTTTCTGGTATATATATTTGGGTAGGGTCATCCACATTCTTTTAAAAAAATGATTTTGATGGAAAGTTCACTGGTACAAGGAGTGCAACTTGTTGAAGAGCTTCCTTATAGAGGAGGGCCACTTGAATATTGTGTATAAATATCGAATAGCTACTTGTCACACATGATGAGTGATAGGGAATTCTAGAAAAATATGCACAATTTCTTTAGAATTTTTTTACAACGAGCACACCTGAAGGGTCCATGAAACCCTCTTTTGATAAGATTGTCTTGAGTTAGAACCTTTCCATGTGCAAGATTCCAAAAAAATATATTTATTTTTGGGAGTCCTTCTCTATTCCAAATACAATTCCAACTAGCTGAATGGGGGAGTGGATATAGTGAAAGAAAGGAATCAAATCCCTTCTTAACTGATTATTCCTACGAACCTTAGCCTTGAGAATCATTAGAAGATATGTTAATTGGGATGCAACCTTTGAGACAAGAAATGAGAATATGAGAGAGATAATGAAGAGGGAGGGGAGGAGCACCAAGATCCCACTTAGACCATCTCCCAAAAGTGTTTTTCAAGGAATATATATCAGACAACATCAATTTTCCTTGATTTTGAAGCCATGATAGGAGGGGAAGAAGGCCGGGGTAATGGAAAATGGGAGGGATCCCATGATGATGTCAGTTTGAAGATGTATGTTCTGACCATTTACCATAATCAAGTAAGATGATTTTGAATAAGAGGAAGGGGGGATTTTAATAATTTCCATATTTGAGAGCCCCCTTGCACCATTGGCTCATAGTCTAAGCAATAGATCCTCTCTCTTGAAAAGTGTTTATGAACAATCACTTTAATCCACCATTCACTCTTCACTGTGACCAGCCTCCAAAGGATCTTTCAACCAAGAGATGTGTTAGATATAGATGGATCCTTTATTCCTAGTCATGCTTATGAGTTAAATTGTTTTGACATGAAAAATATTCTTACTTTGAGAAACATCTTCATTGAAAAGGGATGATGCCACTGCTGATGAATAATATTTTTGGCTCTTTTCTCGAGAAAAAAAAGAGATATTGAAAGAATTAAAGGAGTATATAATTCCCCACACTCTCCTTGCATAATTATTCAATTTTTGTTTTTTGATTCTATATCTTCTTCTTATGTTATTGATAACCAATTCTGAATCAACAGTCACCACTAGATATTTTATTTGCATTTGAAGGGCCAATGTCAATCGTTATATCAATGCTTCATACTCTTCTTCATTATTGGTAAAAGAGAAATCTAATTTCATTGCACATGTTTAAAGGAAATATTGGGGACTTTTGAAAACAATACCAACTCCAGTTCCAGACTTAGAGTACGCACTGTCAAATGAAATCTTCCAAAAACCTTGAAAATAACTTTCTTCATTTTGCCTAGATGAATTTAGTTGATCAATGTTAAAAATAGCCTAATTATCGATTCCAGCATCTACATTGTTTTGCATCGTTTCAGTTTCATTTTTCTTGAATGATATTCATTTTCTATGTTTTTAAGGAACTTTGATCAGTGTTCCATCTTTTTTTGGAGCATCATGTAGCTCCTATCATTCATTATGTATCCTTCAATCAATAAGCACCAATATCTTCCTAGGAAAAAACCATAAGTTGCAAGTAGGTCAACTAATATGATAGTAAATATCGTTGTAATGAGGGGTGTCTCACTTATCGGTGCACAAAAATATTTAATTTCTCCATAAATTGGAAATTTTCTAAAATCAATGGCATATATACTTTCACTAGTTTCATAGTACTTTGTACATTATATTCCAAGAGCTTCCATTAATGATAATGACATGATATTGTTAGTGGATCCATTATCCACCAAACAATTATGTAGTGTAAATTCATGATTCTCTAAGGATATATAAAATTTTGGTACCTTGCCTCTTGGTCTCACTGATGTGATATTTTGTTGTTGTCTTGTGTTCATCACAACTACGTCTATTCTTGAATTCATATCATCCAATATCTATAAAATATTTTCTCTTTGTTGGGGTATATTAACTACCTCCATAAATAGAAAGGAAATATGAAGCTTAGTTAACTTATCCACCAAATTACAATTCATTTGCAATGAAGTCTTCATATTATTAATAACTAGTTGTTTTGTTGGCTCTAGAATGTTGGATTTTTCTTTTTCTTTTTTCTGGTTGTTCCCTTGTATTGAATTTATTTTCTCGAGTTATGGTTTGAATAGCATTGTCTTGTGAATATTGAGAATATTCTTGTTCATCAAAAATATGAAAATTTGATGAACCTTCTTCCATTTGGACTGATTATAAGACTTCATATTGATCATTGATTGTTTCTTGATCAAAAGGCTCAAAATTTCCGTCTTCTATAATTTCTTCTAGAACAATAACATTTGGATTTTGGACTCTGGGTTCTCTTGTTCTATGATCTTGAATTATTTTTTCTCTATCAATTATTCCTCTTTGATTAGATAATGGATCTCTCATATTTTGATGTGGTGGAATGCGATTTTCATTCCTCTTGAGTTGAACTATCTCATTCTGCATTTGTCGATTAGTCCTGCTCATCTGAGCAATTTTTATTTTTTGTCTAGTTTCTTGAGCAACTCCAAGATCATTTCTCACATTAGGGGGAAAGACTTGAAGAATTCATCCCCCAATTTCTCAAAATTCAGAAATTCTAAAGGTGGATCATCCCTGAGGTGATATTGATAGACTTTTCATTTGCCTTTACAATTTTCCAAGAATAATCTCAGGATCAACATTAGTTTGTAACATGTATTATTCTATTTCTATTGATTTTTGGATTTCTTTAGTTAATGTATTCATTTGTGAAAATTTTATTGCATAGTTCACATTTGATGGCATGTCATTCTTGTAACATCCAAAAATAATAGGATCATTTGGGAATTACCCATCTGGGATTTGATTTAATGTCTGGAAAAATCGTAAGTTAAAATATGTGATCCTTTCACCCTTTTGAAGATTGATTTGACTGCATTGAGTAAGTAGAGTATGATATCCTGGGAGGGAAATATACCATCAAAAGAACCAATTAATTGAGATGGGAGGGAAATATACCATTCATATTCTAGGCCTATAAAAGTTTGCATAAATCCTCTGACCATTACATCATCATGTTCAATCAAATGAATGTCATGAATACTAAGGAACTGATCCAAATGATTTTTAGGATCCATAATCCCATCACCTGAAAAGATGTTGGTAACTGATGTTGTTCTTATCGTAAATTGAGTGGGATCATTCTAGATCTCCTTGGGTTTCTTTGTCTTTCATGTCTTTCTCTTTATTCATTGGGAATTTCATTTCTTTATTCTTCTCGGTCACCCATGATTATTACAATAGTGGCTCCAGATTTTCAATTCCCGGGTCTCTTGGTGAATCTCATGTTTCTTATGTTTACTTCTTGTCAATAGACCTTTGTATGATTCCATATTTTAATGTTTAGGGTTGTCTTCTTCATCTCAAATCTATTTCTATTTTCTCTTCTCGATCAAAAGTTCCCCACGTTCTTTCAATTTCTTCATGAATCCTCATTGTTTTGATTTTTACTGTTGATGTTTTAAGCATCGGATAGGTATTTCTACATAGGTAAGTGTCTATATGTGTGGAATCCGTCCAAATTATTCATGCCTTGAGACTTCCTTTAATTAAAGGAATTATTAAAGTAAATCACATTTATTAGTGAGTTAAGTTTTATTTAAAGAAATGATTTAATTAGAACTAGGGAATTAAATAATAGCCATTGATCTCATGTGAGGTGAGAAGTAATCACAACCATCAATCACTTTGGATATTAGGGTTAGGTCATAACTCAATCTTATAAAAGCATGGAAAGGGTGAAGGAGGATACATATGATACAGTCGATACATTGAAAATAAGGACTTTTTCTCATGAGGATTGGATCAAGAAGGATTTTGATTCAAGGAGATCTTGGATAGGTGGAGAATAACGTCCATCTAGAGATCAGGTCAGGGAGAAGAGAGAACATAGGTAGATGCAAGTGGTTTCACTAGATTAGATCTGCAACAACAAGGTTGATCTGTAAAGAGTTTTCCATACAAACTTTGAGCCCGTGTATGCAGGTTTCATTTGAGACAAGTGTGTATACACGATTTTTCTTAAGGGAAACCATGTACATCTAAAGAAATGTGCAAGTTCAGGATCATACAACAAACCAAGAGTTGCTAGGATTTTGCAGGTGTTGTCTAAAGGTTTTTGTATCTTTGTGGGCCATTTTCCTAGTAAGGGATCCCTTGCAAGATTTGAATTTATTTGAATGATAAGCTTACTTGATGGGTAGAATATATTTTTGTATTTTTTTTTTATATTTTTGGTTTCCAGTGTTGCTTCCACTATATTTACTTGATTTGATTATTCCAGAAAGTGTATGTTTTTTTTTGAGTTGTTAATTTGATTTACAACAAGGAAATCACTAGATAACAACATACCTAGGTGTTAGAGTAGGATAAAATCAATAGTTGGTCATAAAATTTGTGCAAGATACTTATTTTTTTTTTTT
>ML780699.1:655976-681446 GCA_009831015.1 Picea engelmannii | reverse complement strand
ATTTTTAATTATAAAAAAATGATGTTAAAAAACATTTATGAAGTACATAAGATTCAAAATTTTCCACTAGTCTATCAAAAAATCCCCGCTGAAAGGCCAATATAGTTGTTGTTATTAGATTTAAATTTTTTCGTAGATACATAAATCTGTATATCTTTCCTGAATACAATCTATAAAATATACGCAATATATATATATGCAAAAATGAAAAATTTAAGAAAAAGCCTTTGAGGCAGGACCGAATTGGTACAATTACTCTGTTACAAGCACTCGTGCATTCAAATCCAATTAAGCATGGGTTATTTCCAAATAGGAGGCTTCTTCCAAATTCCTTGGTGTGTCATTTTCTATTTGAAGGATCATGTCTTGTTGTGGCCTATCATGAATATTCATCCCAGTTTTGTTTGAAAGTTGTGCATTCTCCTAGAGAAGTCGAATGGTTTTCCTCTGGGAGACAAATTATTCTAGAACTATAAGAATATGATATGAGAGGCCATTGAACTGAATATGCAGGGAGAGAATAGTATTTCAGGATTCTTCCATATCTACTTCCAGCTGCTCCACTCTTCTAATCCAATGCCCTATATCCCTAGCCACCATTTCCTGACACCTAAACCAAACCAAAGAAGAAACAAACAAAACGAGATAATATAGTTGAATTCCCTCACCCAAACATAGAAGATAGAATAAAAATGAGCCATGTATAAGGTAAATAGATCCCCACAAGCGATCAATGTCACCTTCACACCTTCGCTACCCTAGAAAATAAATTCCCCATGCACAAACTAAATCATTTTTATCCTTTCACCAACTTCGAAATCCATTACAAGGAACTACGATTGAATGGAGGGCATCCATAATATTTCCACATTTTAGAGGAAGGATGGAATGTCATTGGGGAAAATATTGATCCCAGTGGAGGATATCAAGAGAGGCCTATGGGAGTGCATGGCATGAATGCACCCACGGGAATGGGGCGAAAACATGATGATTCCCCTTGTAAATGAATGATTGGATGAAAATGAATGGAAGGTGGAGTTCTATGGGGGGGGGGGATCCCCCCTTTTGTTAAAGTATTTATTCAATTCAACAAAAAAAATTATTTATGACCTAAGCCTTTCATGGGGGAGGATAATTAGTGGCCTCCCCTTTTCAAAACCTTAATGCATATTTGGAATCTGATGGAATTATTTTGGTGGATTGAGATCCACTAACAGAGAGGACTCCTTATTGATGTTTGATGGCTAGGTTATCCTACCTATCTGCCTCCTGGTTTTTTTATATTAATACATGAAAGAATTCAATTGCATGGAAGGACTGAATTTTTGTCTGTATTCTACAGAGGATGTCTCAAAGATTAATATTCTTCGGTAAAGAGTTATGGATTGCATGCTTAATTATCAATTTAGAATCTCCAACTATTGTGATGTAAAAAATTCCTTGAACCTTTTCCATAATAAAACCCTAAAGTAAGGCATAGGCTTCGACTTGGTTATTTGAAGAATGGTCAATACTCCAAGAAAAGATGTATTCCAAATTTCCTCTCGGGCTATATAACACCCATTTTGTACCTACCACCCCGGGGTTTCCCTTTGAAGCACCATCGAAACTGAGGATGTGGTTGTTTTGAGAGATTTTCCATTGGAGGAACTCAACATAGGAGAGATAAATCTTTCATCTAGAATAAAGAGGGGGAAATGACTTCTTGGAAGAGAGAAGCAAGAATTGGTTTATCCATACTTTTTCACTGATGTCTAGACATTGCAAAATATTTGTAGATTTATTCAAATGATTAATGTGCTATGAAAGAAAGCCAATTTCCTTGTTTTCAACTAAGGAAGAAATGAATTTCTCTCCTGCAAAGACTTCTCTATTTTGGGGACATTTTTGTTTCGGGAAAGGAAAATTTTCCAATAGATATATTTGGGTAGGGCCAACCACATTATTTAAAAAAGGGATTTTGATGGAAAGTTCCCTTGTATAGGGAGTTCCACTTGCTAAAGAGATTCCTCATAGAGGAGGGCCACTTGAATCTTGTGTATAAATATTGAAGAGCTACCTACCACACAGAATGAGAGATAGGGCATTCTAGAAAAAAAATGCACAATTGTTTTAGAATATTTTTTACAAAGAGCGCACCTGAAGGGTCCATGAAACCCTCGTTTGATAAGATTTTCTCCAGTTAGAACGTTTTGGAATTCAGTTCAATACTGAGAGGGGGGGTGAATCAATATTGATAACTTTTAACCATATTTAAATCATTATTTATTAACTTTATTAATCAGCAAGAAACTTTAGTAAATAACATCAATAAGTATAAACTTAAATTACAAATTACAAGTTTTATATGAAGATTGATTTAGAGCACCAACTCTAGGAGACAACAATCCCCTTATTCAGGGAACCAACCTTAGGAATCTCCAATTCCCCTTTTGTTTCAGGGCTCCAACCCTAGGAAGCACCAACTCTCTTTCTTTAGGGCACCAACCCTAGGAAGCACCAACTCCATGTATTTAAAATTTATTTGGAAAATGATATTAATCCTTCCTCGCTTCCACCCTCACTTCATAAGTATATTTGTCTTTCTTCCTTGGACTTTGCACATGCTTTTGATCTTCAGATGTAGACCTCAGAGACACTTTATTTCACCATACCTTTCTAGTTATATAATATTCCAATAGGTATGAAATTGAACCATTGTTCCTTTTTAATAATGAACCATTTCACCTCTTCATTTAATTAACACAAATGGTAAATTTTTGTTTATTAATTGATTTTCGGACACCAAATTAGATAGTTATTTTCATATGAATATTCTCGAGTGGTGAAAATGAATTTTAAAATTCTACGACATGGATTTTGTGTAGAACATGCCCAATTAGATGGCATGCAAGAATTTTCCTAAGAAAATGTGCGATGTGGATGATATGGGCGGTTCTTTGAAGGAAACTTACTCAAATTTATTGTTGCGACCACCTTCTAAACTTGCCAAATGAAGCATCCAATTCGGAAACAAATATTTGGTCACCGATCCACATGATCGATAGCTATGACCAAGAGCTATGTCCTTGGTGCTTAGCCTCTTAAGAACCTATTCTTCATGTGCTTAATCCATGTAACCCAACATTGTTACCACAAGAAAAAAATGGAACTTAATCTCCAAGTTCTTTACATGTTGGCTCTTCATTCTCCTTGTGATCATAGCCTATGACTGGGGGTTGGAACCAAGTCCTCCGGACTTCGACCTTTGGGCTATTATCCCTTTACAATATTCCATATATCCTAGAGTTTGACCTATTGAAGAAGTCATAAAGTAATTTTGACTGCTTACTGTCGATTGACAACTCCCCCTTATGATATCCTTCTACTGGCTTAATCCAACAACTATGACTTAATCAAGTGTTGATATGGATGGTGTTTATTTATTTCGAGACTTAGGTAGTCCAAGATATTACAACTCTAAATTAGTTCAACTCCACTGGAGTTATACCTTCGAAGTGACTACGCCATCCTTCCATTACTTGATCTAATGGCTTACATTACTCTCAAATTCTTCTCTGGATCTAACGGTTGGTGGGATTTTGGGGCTTCGACACTCTGTGACTTAGGGAATTTGTGGATTACCTTGTCCTTCCACTATACTTGATCAAAAATTCAAGAATTCACTCGAAGTTCCTCCTTGGTCTGACATTTGAATGGATTTCGGGGCTTTGGCACTCTGGGACTTCAGGAATTTGTGGTTTATCCTATCCTTCCACTATACTCGTTCGAACAGTCGATAATTGACCCGAAGTTCCTCCTTGATCCAATGGTTGGACGGATTTTGAAACATTGTGATTTCACACGTTTGACTTGTCTTCAATAATCATAGAAGTGACAAAGTTATAGAGTATTGAATCTTTCTATATCCTTCTTGGCTTCAATCAATGATTGATGATCGATCAGTTCTATCTGACAGCTTTGGTTATACCTTAAATCTAGATCTAAAGGTTTTTATTTATCCTCCTTCTCCCAAATATTTATTGACTCGATATCAATGTCCTTCATAATTTTGATTCCTCTGAGACTCCTTTGTATTTACACTTGGATTCCATCTAAACCACAATTATTGATTTGTGCCTTTAGTAAGTGATTGACAGTTGGCATATCTCCCAACTGTAATAGAGTTTCCTCAGAATTCTAAAGATGTTTCTACAATTGATCTATTGGGAATTCAATCCCAATAACACTTCCTTAAGGTGCTCCTTTTCTTGATATTTCCTTCGACCTTTCCAAAGGTCTTAACGTTCCATGCTATGATTCTGTGCAACCTAATACACTATATCTCCTAAGATTTAGGATATCAAAGAAATGTTTTTTCTTAATGATAATACTGTATTTATCTTCTTGACATCAATGCCAACACCATAATACCATGTACAACATTAATCATATTGGCCTTCTTTGACATCAATGCCAACACCACACCACCAAGTCCAACAACATTTCCTTGTGAAAGACTCCAACATAATATATTTATTTTTTGGAGGCCATATTGATTCCAAATATAGTTCCAACTAGACAAAGAGAGGGAAGTGGAGATAGAGAAAGAAAGGAATCAAATCCCTTCTTAATGATTATTTCTATGAACCCTATCCTAGAAAATATTTAGAATATAAGTGATTTGGGATACAATATTTGAGATGAGAAATGATAATATGAGAGATATCCTGAAGAGGCACGGGGGGAGGAGCGCAAATATCCCAAACCAACTGTCTCCCAAAAGTTCTGTTCCAATAATATATATCAGAAAAAGTCAATTTTCCTTGATTCTTAAGCCACGATAGGAGGCGCAGGATGTTGGGGTCATGGAAAAGGGGAGGGAGCCCCATGATGATGTCAGTTTGAAGATGGATGTTATAACCATTTCCCGTAATCCAACTAAGTTGATTTTGAATAAGGAGAAGGGATGATTTTAATAATATACAGATTTGAGATCCCCCTTGTGTTGTTGGCTCTGAGTCTAAGAAGAAAAGCCTCTCTCCTGAAAAAGTGTTTACGAACAATCACTCTCTTACACCATTCATTCTTCCATGTGATGAACCTCCAAAGGATCTTAGAACCAAGATCCTTGTTATATATAGATGGAATCTATATTCCTAGTATGACACAAATTTTCAGAGATCTGAAAATTTTCTAACTGACTAGATGAAACTGCTCAGAATTAGAACGTATGCCCTACCAAAGGAAATGTATAAGTTCCTAAGAAATTGCATATTTGATCCTATCTAGAGTAAATAGAAAGGATAATTGGAAAATCGAGAGGGTTGAAAGAACTAATTTAATGAGATTCACTCTTCCTATGTTGAATATACTTCTTTGATCTCTAAGTCCAACTTGTATTTGGGGTTGGTTGGGTTTGGGTAGAGTCATGCAAATTTCTAGTCTAAGAAACTAGCCTTTTTTTTAGGTCCCTAGTATGGTTCCAAAAAAAGTTGATCTAAAAGATTATCTTATAGTCTTTGAAGACAACATCACGAGGATAAATACCCTTGTGTTTTTAAAGATGTTGTACTCCTCTATTTTTTAATAACGTGCAAGAACATAAACAATGCTTGAGAGAGGACCAAGATTATTCTTGAAATAAACATTCAAATGCAAACAATACCTAAGAAAGGAATAGGTATCTTACAAAAACCAAATATTTACATTATATTAATATTGTAGACCAAAAGAGTATACAATATCATAGAACGACATTTCCATTACAACATACATCAATGTAACACACAATATTTAGTAGAGGGAAGGAAAATAAAGACTGCATATGGTAGAGAAATTTAAATCATCATTCCATTTAAATGAAAAAAATATTTTGATAGACACACATTTGAAATATCATTCTTAGAAATTAAATTCTAAGAGATCAATAATGTTATGTCCTAAATATTTCTCTGGGAACCTAAAAAAATAATATATGTCTTTGTAAAAATAAACAATAATGTTTGAGTTTTCAATAAAATTAAATTGCATTTTTCCTTCAAGGAGGACTATGATGGGGATCCCACGGACCATAAAATGAAGAGATACCTGGAAGAAAAAAGAAAACATTCATGGGTTAGCCTTTGGTTTTCACAGATTCTAGGAACAAAAAAGGAAAAATCACTATTGATTGATGAAGAAAAAATGGTAAAAGCAAGACCAAGATGACTACTCGACTTACTGTGATGGAAATTACAAACCATTATTTGCTTGTTGTGGCATCTTTCATAGGTTGTTGCTATGTTAGAGGTGGCATAATTGATTTAATGACTTCTTGCTGATTTTCTTAAGTTATTTTAACTAAGTCCTTCGTTATATATTGTTCAATGTACTCCCTCATTGGAGGAACCATTATTTCAAGTTTGGTCTTAGTATCAAATAACTCATTTTCTAGTTCTCTTCAAGGATTAATATATGGAGTGTTTCCTCAATTTATTCATTCTTATTCACATATCGGACTAGCCATTTTTCTATTTCTTCTTCAGAGAACTCATTTGAATCACTAAATTCACTAGCCCAAGCAACTTTTGAATCTTTCAATTTTTCTTATAGTTTCTCCATTGATAAAAGTATTGTATCCATTATTGTTATAGCAAGATTCCCCTCACCCTATAAAATATTACACAAAGGGCCTTTTTCCATTTCCCTATGCAGACTTATCATCCATGTTTTTAAAATACAGAGCTAAAAATACATATTTTTCCACATGTACGCATCTTTCCTATTATACATCATGTTTATACACAGGTTGCTCCACTATAGCCCGCGTACATTAGGATTTGTGCCAGAAAATGAAAATTAATGTCAATTTTCCATGTCACAACAGGAGATCTATGATCATTGGACTTCCATATACTGGAAACGTTTTGACTAGGCCCTTCAGTTCCATTTTGAAGGCTATAAATGGGCCAATTCCGAGCTATGGAAATGAGAGAAAGAATTAAACTTTGAGAGAAAAGTTAATATGGAGAAATTATTTACTTCATATTGCGTCTGCATCCCTTTGTCCTTTAATTTTGAACACATTGTTCAGCCCCCAAGCTCTTCCCTTATTGATTGAGAACCTCATTGCTTCTCTATTATGAGATTGCCTTTGGTGGAGGATTGAAGTGGTGGAGGCCCGGCTGGAAGGAACATAGTTTCTTGGTTCCGAACTATGTCGACACGAAAGTCTGTAACATTTTCACTTATGTTGATTGTATATTAATAGAAATACTCTTTTCCTATCCAATTGATATCTTGCAAATATTTGAATTATTATTCCATGGGCGTATTTTTCATGTTTATTAATGGATTATGATATTGAATGTTCTAACATCATATAATATCACCATATGCTTTATTTGCTTGGTTTTTGAGGACTAGTTGTAGACATATTGCTTTGGGTCAAGTGCTCAATGATGGACTTCATCAAACATCCAGACGAGGTAGGACTTTTATCTTGTCTTGCTAGCAGATTTGTTTTCATAGAATACTTGAGAAGAGAGTTGATTTCTGCAGTCATTTCCATGTGTTTTGGTTTACCCTAGCCATGGAGAGATTTTTCCTCGTGACAGAATTGGAGACCATACTAGGGATTGAATCTTCTTTCTTAGGGTTTGGAGTACTTTTCTCCTTAGATTGATTTTGTTCCTATTGTGTTTCTTGTCGTATCATTGTTTGACAACCTATGTTCACTTTGGGTCTGAGTTTTCAGCCTTCTCCCTTGCTTGACCTTGTTTTTTGAAACATATACGTTCTTTTTGTCTTGACAGTTACGTACATACATAGGCCGTCCCTCTGCAAGATGTGTATATATGTTCAATTTCCTTGAAAAATCACATACATTAGTTTTCCTTGCTTGTTTGCTGGGTCTATTGGTTGTTTGGTGGGATTTGATGTTTACTAAGTATTCTTGGGTCTCTGTAGTGCTTGTTAAGTGCCTATGGGATGACAAGAAACTTGTCTTTGGTTGAATTTTTGGGAGGAGTATTTCTCATCATCTTTTCATTTTGATTGTCCTTGTACATTGGGTTGGGTGTTTTGTTGCTTGGTATCCTACTTGAGTTATCTCTTTCTATACACAATAGAGTTTTATATCAAGTTTCTTTTCAGTCCATGCATTTTCATTTTTATTAAATTGAAAATATAAAGATATTAGGCATTTTGCATTTCTTAGCATTTTGGTCTTTTGAGTGCTTGTCATTAGCTTAGTGCATGTAATGAAAGAATGATTTTTTACTTCAGAATTGTAGAGTTGATATTGAAAATTGCATTTTTTTTTGGAAGCATATCATTCATTGAGATTTAAAGTTAGGACTTTGCATTTTATTCATATTTACTTTTCTTGCAGAGTCATAACATCATGAGTTTCACTACCATACCTTTTTGAGTAATCATGACCACTAAAATTAATGCTATAATTTAAAATTGATTAGTCACGATTTTATTTTCTAGGGTACACAAACTAGCTTATTTTATTTTCTAGGGTACACAAACTAGCTTAGGATTTAGTGCCTTGGAATAGGATTTTGTGAGTAAAATTCTCCAAGGCAATTAAATTGACATATGTGTCTGAGAAAGAGAGTGGAGAAATCCATTGTATAATTGGTAAGATCAGGAGGCTTCTCTCACACTAGATTTAATCACAAGCTCGCGCGAGGTTGGTTGAAGGAATATCCCCCCGATACCTTCTTAGCATCAGATATATTTCTAGGGATCTATTCATATATGGGGATCTTGCTAGTGCCTTTACCTCCATGAGAGGCAGTGCTTTCAAGGTTTAGAGATTTTCTACCGTTCCCATATGGTGGCCTGACTTATGAATTCTCATCTTTGCATCAGTTATACAGTGGTTTATTAGTTTCTTGACTTAGGTGCCACATAGGTTACTTGCAGAGGTTATTCTGCAGGTACCCTGGGTCAGATAAGGGTCAGACAATACACATCCTTTATGGAGAATTACCCATACAAGGGGATTTAACTGATTGGTTGTTAATCCCACAAGGGCCCTTATAACTGATTATATTACCTCCGATCTTTAGCAACGAGTCTCAGGCCCCTCTTAGGTGAGATATACCTTCTTTAGGGAGGGAGGCTAGTTTAAGCCACTTTACCCCGTTTGTGTGGATTTTGGTCGTTTGAATTTTGGTGTGCTCTTTGATTATAGTTGGCCTTAGGATTTCTTTTTGGTCTTTAGAGTCTTAATTCGTCGTGGACTCAGACCAGCGTCCCCGTCGGGCCCGTTGCTTGTTACAGTTACCACTGGATTTCGAGTCTTTGCCTTTTAAAATGCGTAGAGTTATTAGGAGTGGTACACACACCTCCACCATTCAGACTTGTGATTCTACAAGGATGAGTATTGAACCTATTCTTCAGAACACTAGGAACCCTTCAACTCCCACACCCACTATAGTTAATGGCACCCCTTCGACTCCCGCAACCACAATGGTTGTAGTGCTGGAGGCACCTATCATTACTATGGCTCAGCCTATAGTGAATGATCAATCTCTTGCCTCTAGTCCTTTTTCCTATGGTATGTTAAACTTTACTTCACATTTTTCGAATGCCATCCCAGCTACTATCCCTAATGATAGCATTGGGCTTGGGGGCACTACACCTCCTTACACTCCATTTTTGTTTGGTGGTTCTCAAATCCCTCAAATGACTCTTAATATGGGAGGTATTCTTTCTTTTACCCCCAAGTCTAATCCTCTTTCTTCTGGGTGGAACAACCAACCTAGAAGACAAGCTTCTGCTCAATTTCGGTCCTATACCCCTACCTCCTTGGTGTCGATTCCAAACAATATGTTTGGCATGACGAATTCACCTCTATCTTATGGATTCACACATGACGGAGGTCAATTTCAAGCTTTGGGCAAACCCCAACCCGGATCCAATCCGACTGGGGAAATTTTTTACAACCCCCGTAAAAACGTTCCTACTGGAATGATGCCCAACCAACCCTTTATGAATCATCCCATAGGATGGCCTTACAATCCTAGAAAGGTCCATGGTGTTTACTAGAACCTTGGATGGGTTGCAGTTCATCAAACTCAATATTTCCAGGGAGCTTGGGGCCAGATGTCACAACCTCGTCTCCCTTTTCTGGCCACACTTAATATTCCAGACTTGTCTAAGTTTATGAAATACCCTATGAGTCGTGATCCTACATGGCCCCCTGTCCCCACCAATATTCCTTCAAACATTCCAAAGTTTAAAGGTAATAATTGTGAGGATCCTAGTGATCACGTATCTATCTTTCACCTATGGTGCTCCTCGAATTCCCTTAATGACGATTCCTTTCGGTTAATATTATTTCAATGCACTCTCATTGGAGTTTCTATGAAATGGTATATCGAGCTACCTATCGGGGCATATGGGACCTTTAGTAAGATGGTGTTGGTCTTCCTTAACCACTTCCAATTGCCAGTTCGTTATGATGTTGACCTAGAACTTCTGTCTACTTTATGCCAGGACTCCACCACTCATATTTCAGATCATATCTAGGAGTGGCATAGGTAGAAGAGGTTGATTAAGACCCCTATACCCCTGACCTTTCTTTTGTAATGGTTCCTTAAGTCTTTGCATGCTCCTATCTCGAAGTACGTTTCTACATCCAGGGTTACCACTAAGGAAGAAGCGATCTACAAAGCCCAATAGTTAGATATTATATATGCTCAGTCTAGGATGTTATACCACATTCTTCCAGATGCACCATGGTCAAATTATGACACTAGACAAAATCCTGAACCTCATGTCGATGGAATTGTAGGCTCCACCAATGTAAAATCTGTAGACACGGTGACAATTCATTTGAGAGAGTTGCCTCTAAACGAGTCTACATGAGGGCCAGATTCATTTGTGTCTTCCTACCCCACTTAGTCAGTGGATGTACATTCTGTTCAATCCTCGGCCAACCCAAATGGTAACCAACAACCAGGAGGGAATAAGCAGAAAGGATGCAATAATCATAAGGGTGGGAAAATGGCAATAAACCCAAGGACAATGGTAATAATGAGAAGATGAATAATAATGTTGGAGAGGATAAGAGAGAAATACATAAGGTGGAATTCCCCTATAAGGTTTGTATAGACGACCACCTTACTCATTTATGCCCAAACTTGCGGAAGTTGCATGGCTATTATCTCTACCACCTGTCGTACTGATGAATCCTTTTCCACATAACCAACATATGGCCTCGAGTTCCTCAAACACCGAAAATGCGGCTAGTGGGATTCAAATCCTGTCATTGCAAGACGACGACCATTTGTGTATCAATATGGTCAATGTGAAAATTAATGTAGCCACTCAATCTTGAGATTATAGTTCTTCACGAGCTATACCTGGTCTAGAAGCTCCTACTCCTCCTCTGGAGAAAACCTTACATATTGAGAAACCAGAGCCACTGCCTCGTATTCCAAAAGGAGTACTCAAGCACTCTACCCACAATCCAAATGCTAGAGCCACCCATAAATACTCTATTATTGAGGACCTGGGTCAAACCCCTTGTGTGATGTTATCTTTGGAGGTACTCCAGACATTTCCTTCACAGAGGAATGCCTTACTATCTGTGCTAGGAGCTCTAAAACCCAAGAACTCAAAATTTATCAAGTTTGACTTCACAGATGTGAAGCCTCACTTGCCTTACCATGTGGCATTCCAAATCCACATGGAGTACTCCATGTACACCATCAAACGTGTGGTTGTTGATGAAGGTGTTTCCACTTGTGTGATGTCCCTGATCTATTGGAAAGCTCTCGGTTCTTTGACTATTTCTAAGTCATCGAACATGTTGAATTATTTTGACGGTCATTCCTTCCGACCTCACGGTATTCTTCCTTCCTTTATGGTCCAGTCAGGTGGGAAGACGGTAGAGGTGGAGGTCGAGGTAGTTGATGCACCTCTATATTATAACATGTTACTAGGACACAATTGGACATATGCTATGGTTGTCATCATATCGTCTATCTCCCGTACTCTTTGTTTTCCTCATGAAGGGAAGATCGTGACGATCAACTAGTTATCCTTTGTGTACTCTAGTCCTAATGCATCTGTTGGACTGTGGATCCATATGATCGAAAATTCTCAGTCGACAACTAAGAATATCGGTGTCAGAATGTATTATTCCCTTATGGTTACTTTCAACTTCATGGCACCACCTCACCACATTTACGCCATGTCCAGTAGGCCTATTTCGATAGAGAGGTCCATTCCTTTCCGCACTTCTTATTTTAGTGATCTGTGGACCTTACCTTCCCTGAATTCATCTTGTGAAGGTCAGTCACATGCTGAAATGGCCATGCCACTATCTGTATCGAATATTGTGTCGATCATGTTACCTCACTGACGGACGAGGAGAATCTCGTTCATAGGCCTGTGTGGGCCACTTCGTTGTCTTGTTCACATGAATGTCTTAATGGGAATTTTCCTTCAGATGAAGCTATCATCGAAGCCATGAATGATTTCGACAAGCCTTGGGAAAATATGCATCACCGCTCTTACTTTCTCCTAGAGCTTGAAAGAATCAAACAAGATGACTTTCGATCTACTTTGAGTGAGATAGTTGGTCACGTTGTAGTTCCACTTGATATGCATGAAATTTATGCTGAAGAAAATATGGAAATTATTTATCCTACCGTCATGATCGATATCTCTCGTACCCATGGCAAGATCGAAAACGTACATATCAGTGTGGATTGTTCGCCAGAGGAAATCCTGATCTACACCGAACTCTTCAAGGAATTTTGAGATGTATTTTCTTGGTCATATGAAGAGATTCCAGTAATCAACCCTCGTATTGTCAAGCATGAGATTAAAACCTACCTGGATGCTAAACTTGTTCAACAACGTCTTAGAGCTATCAATCCCCAGAAGGCCCCTGCTATTAAGGCAGAGGTGGAGAAGCCACTTAATGTTGTCTTCATCTACCAGGTTCCCTTGACTGAATGGGTATCCAGTCACGTTCCTGTGAATAAGAAGCAAGGAACCATCCATGTATGTATGGAATTTTGTGACCTGAACAAGGCCTGTCCTAAAGACAACTTCCCAATACCTTTCATTGATCAGATTCTTGATGAGTGTGTGAGAAGAGAAGTGTTTTATTTTATGGATGGATTTTCAGGGTATAACCAAATTCAAATTAAACCTGAGGATCAACACAAGATGACATTTATTTGTCCTTGGGGTACTTTAGCATACCGGAAAATGCCTTTCGGCCTTAAAAACACCGGAGCAACCAGGGATGATTTTAAGGATGGGATTTTATTTTAAAATGTAGAAACCTTGGCAAATCTTACTTATCCTTCATATGCCAACTATAAATGTTTGGCGATATTTTTGTAAAAATATTCAAATTTCTAAGGATTTTATATAGTTTTTATAAAATTTTGGCAATTTTTAAGGTAAAATAATTTTATCCTATAGAATTTGGGCATATCATTTTTAAAATAGCGAATCTTATTTTTGGAAAAACCATGATAAATTAGCCCATGAGAAAAATTTATCCCCTAAAATCATCTATGGGAGCAACCTTCCAACATGCCATGACCTTCACTTTTCACGATCTTAAGAATATAGTCGAAGCTTACCTTGACGATCTTGCCACTCACTCTCGTAAGAGAGCAGATCATGCTAGGAACCTTCGGCTTGTTTTTGAGACATGTCGTTACTATAGAATACAGTTCAACCCTCACAATTGCATCTTCTGCGTTAGGTCTGGTCATCTTTGGGATTTCTAGTTTCTGAGACCGGGATCATGGTAGATTTGTTAAAGGTTGAGGAAATACTTTGATTTCCTCCCCTGTGCACTATTATAAAACTTCAAGGTTTGCAGGGGAAAGATAACTTTCTACGTCAGTTTATAGTAAATTATGCCAATATCACTAAGGGTTTCATGTGTATTTTGAAGGACACACATTTTATCTGGGATGAGCAAGCCCAAAATTCGTTCGATGATTTGAAGAAAGCCTTGGTATTGACGCCTCTGTTGAAGTCTCCTGACTACAATAGGGATTACTTGCTTTATATTTCTGCGTCTAAAAGGACGATTGGTATGGTTTTGGTTCAGGAGGATGATGATCTCTGCAAGCACGTCATCTACTATCTTAGTCAAAACTTAGTCGGTCCTGAGCTTAATTATTCTCACATTGAAAAGATTTCTTTGGATTTCGTCTATGCAGTCCAATGTTTACGTCATTATATACTACTTTTCAAGACTATTGTTCTTGCCAATGTCAATCCATTTCAATACATCCTTACCGAACGTATCTTAGGGGGAAAATATAATAAATGGATTGTCAGTTTACAAGAGTTTGATCTTGATTTTTCTTCTGTGAAATCCAATAAATTAGTGGTCTTTGCGGAGTTAATATCTGACTTTCCACGATGAGATGAGGACGTTATCCATGTTGATTCATTTTCAGATGAACAAATTTTTCTTGTCTCGTCATCCAACCCCTGGTATGGAAACATTGTTCTCTATCTTCAAACTTTGAAGTTCCCTCAGCATCTCTCGCGAGATGACCAATGACGGGTAAGGTACCAAGATAAAAACTATACTATCATCGGTGACAATGTGTATCATTGAGGCATAAACAATATCTTGCATCATTGTTTAACTCATGGAGAAGATGAGTCAGTCCTGGATGATTTCCATAGTGGGGCTTGTGGTGCTCATCTATCCGGGCTTGCGACAACCCAAAAAATTTTGCGAGCTGGTTATTTCTGGAATTATATCTTTAAAGATTCTATTGAAGTGGTTAAGAAGTGTCACCCCTGCCAGGTGTTCACTCGAAAAATGTGCTCACATGCAACCCCTCTTCACCTAGTCATTACCATCAGTCCCTTCACTAAGTGGGGGGTGCACTTCGTGGATTGCAACCCAACTTCAGCTGGGGGGAATCAACACATTATCGTGGTCGTCGACTATTTTACTAAGTGTTATGAGGCCATGCCTACAGTTAAATATGATGGGAGTGTTGCCACCTTCTTCGTATTCAATCGAATTATCGCCTGGTTTGGTATCCTGAGTGAGATTGTCACTGATCATGGCAGTCACTTTCAGAACAAAATGATGGAAAAACTATAATCTAAGATGGGGTTTAGACATGGTCATTCTTCTCCTTATTACCCCCAAGAAAATTGACAAGTAGAGGTTGTCAACAAGTCTCTCAAGACCATTTTGCAAAAAAATGTTAGCCAAAGTAAGTTTGACTGGCATATCATGTTATATCTCACACTCTGGGCATACTGAACCTCGATCAAGACTGCCATTATTTTTTTCCCTTTCCAGTTAGGACATGGTGTGGATTTGATATTACCTATTGAATGCAAAACACCTTCTCTTAAGTTGGCATTCGCGCTCCTACTTGACACTTCCAATCTCGAGTGATGCCTTGTACACCTAGAGAGTCTCGACAAGAAGTGTCGAGATGCCTCTACGGATATCGAGGCAAACAAAATACATGTCAAGGTCTAGTATGATAAGTGTATTTGTCCTTGGTTGTACATTGAGGGTGACTTGGTCCTCTTATATGATCAAGCCAAAGAACCACTAGGGGCAAGAAAGTTTAATCCCATGTGGCACGGTCCTTATATCGTGCGACGTGTCTTAGAAAAAGGAGCCTATGAGTTAGAAGATTATGAAGGGAATATGTTGGCCGAGCCCAGGAATGGGATCTACTTGAAAATACATTACGCTTGAGCCCCAAGCTTGGGTGGAACTCTTTGTATACTAATGTAATTTAATGTATATATCTTTTTCCTTTCTTTTTCGTCTTCAGCTTGCTTATTGAGTTTTCCCTTGGTTGGCATATGTCAATGGAGTCTTCGGTCTACCTAGGATTCATAGACAGATCTAGTCATCAAACATAGAACTTGGCTTCCACCGCTTGGGTAGTTTACTCACCAGAGGGTCTACTAGTGTCTTCATGTGGCGTATCCCTAGGGCCATCCACGAATAATGTGGCCGAATATAGCATTGTTATAGAACTTTTGCGCGATGCAATCTCACATGGTATTCACTCTTTATAGGTTCTCCTGGATTCCTAGTTAGTAGTATGTCAGTTGAACAACAGTTACCACGTGTGCGATCCTACTTTACTCCAAAGATTCTTATGGATACATCTTTTAGAATGACAGTTTGATTTTATTACTTATTATCACATTCCTAGAAGTTCTAATCATGTATTTGATGCTTATGCTAATTTCATTTTATATTTCCATTTGTCACATAACTAAATCAAAGAAAACCATATCATCAATGTACACATTGTAAATATAAGTAAATCTGAAGATCCCTGTTTTATATGTATTTCAAAAAATATGGTGTTTATAGTACAAAATTACACATATACAGCCGATACTACAATATCCATGACATCTACGCCTGTGGCACTGAATGTGTGTCATGGTAACAAGCTACGACATTTTTGAGATGCTAAAAGAGTCGCACCCAAGCTCTAGGCACACCAGACACTTGCCGTTGCATGGATTCCGACATATCCTCTACCTGAACCATTGGAATCCTATGAGTCAAATGAGACAGGTTGCCCTGCACGTTTTATAGGACTCTCGTAGCTTCTCCTCCCACCACCTCGTCTCCCTAGTTCCTCTGTCGATGTCAAGGAAGCCCTTTCGGCCCTCGCGGACCCACGTCTATGTTATACAAGTGTCTAGTTAGTACTTAAGAATCATCCAAAAATATTTCTATTCTACTATACAAAAATACAAAAAAATTAAATATTTAAAAAAATTTGACTTACCTATGTCCCCGTAGGTGTTCCCTAGTGGGAGGGGCATGTCTAGATCCCCTCTGAAGTTGATCCCTGCATAGGGATATTCATCTAGAGAAATGACCTCTCTCTTCCACCAGTAGAAGAAATCCTCATTGTAGGGTGTGGGCACCCTACCTCCCCCCTACCATCTCATTACCTCGGTCCACCGTGCCATGGCTAGATCATGAGTTCCTCTCAGAAGAATCTCAACTCTAGGTCCCAAACCTGGAACCCGCTTAAAGAAGAAACTGTAGAAGAATGTGGCAAATAAAAAATTCCTCTTACTCCCTTGTTTGCACTCTATCAACTGGCTCTTCATATTTTCCAGTAGTGAGGTACACTAGTCATATACTATGGGTCTCAAACACTCTATTGCATAAAACATGAGCGGCCTCAATGCCTGGTGCAACAAAGTTGAACCTGTCATCCTGGTTAATATGAGGACAATAATCTTGAGGCTGATATTATTTATCACTAGGATGGGGAGTTGACTCCCGACCTTAGGAGTGCCTGCTATAGAGTTGGCATCTACGTACTCCTCTATTTTCATTCCGCTCCCTACTCCTTGCAATTTTAGGTTTATGACCTCACCTCGACATGATAGTCCAGTCAAAGAGTAGATATCCTCTACTTAAATTCTCAATGGTTGCCCATCGAGATTGAATCTTTCACTGTCAGGGTCCCACTAACCCACAAGCATCTCAAGTAACCTCACATGGGCCCTCATCCATTTGAGTGCCCAAAATTTATATAAGCCACATCTATTCAAGGCCATTTGGGCCCTCAGATATTTGTCCACAGTAGCATCGACCTCCTCGTGCTCTCTTCCCCTCCATTCAAGCACCATCCTACCAGAGAAAAGTCAAAATTTGAGTTAGCAACCATATAAATCATTGATTTTGTGCTTATACATGAGCTGATTCACTTACATTCACGTATAGGGATGGGTATACGTTCCCTGTAGTTTTCACAAGCGTGTATAACCCATTGTATGCGCAACCCTATAAGGGGCAACCCGTGTACACCGAATTACACAATTTACGCCCTAAATTTCTCAAAAATTGAAACCTAATTTAAAAATTTAATCCACTGAAAATAAAGATGAGGGGAAGACGAATTACCTGGTCCAAATGGTTTCTGATTTTGTTTCTTGATGCTCCCAGAATCACCAGTTGAATCTCAGAGGTATTTTCGTCCAATTTTCACTATTTGGGTAAAAAATCAAAATGACATAGTAATTTTTAGTTTTTGTTACTATTTTTAACATTTTTTACCCACTTTCTATAGTTTTGAGTCATATTTTCCCCTACTGGACTAATACAGAAGTGGATTGAGTTGTTTTTTTGTAGTTTTCACTAGGTATTCTTGTGGATTTCAACATTATGTTGGTCGTTCGTCACCATGAGCAGGTATTTTCACCACTCAACATATAGGATAGGTATCCGTTCCATCATGCATTTTTGCATTACCTTATAATTGTCACTTTTTATGCCTTAGGTATAAACCCAATTGTTGCGACACATAACCTTCCATATTCTATAAGTAGTGTCATTATCAAGTGGTAGATACTTACCAAACATGGGTGCCCTAGTTAGATCCTCTACTGCATTTGGTGCCCATGCAAAGATTTTTCCTAGGACTAAGTGTCTCTTATAGCTAGTACATGACTTTATGTTGAGCCTCATTTCTCACTCATAAACATGATTACTTTTACCTAGAGGACTCCCAACTGAGTTTAATCTAAGCGTTTTTCCGACTCGTTTTCAAAAAGAGAAAATATTGTTGAGTGAACTTGTCTCTTTCACACTTGTAAATTGGGTTTGAAAGGACGTCTATTTGGCACAAATTTATCCCTTTTCACACCAAGTAGACTAAATGACATAAAAAAGGACATTTTTTGGCGTTAAGTTGTGATTGCATCTCATGCCCTTGCTTGCAGTATTGACCCTATAGTCGGTTCTCGCTTTGCGTTATAAACCATTTTCCTCAACAATTTTTCCATCCTCAACCAAGCAGAGCCTTGTTTATATCCTTCACAATTTGACACCCTATACCTAGGAGGGAACATTCCCCCAAGTGTCCATCTCTGGCATGCATCTTCTTGCATTGAGCATAGGTATATTCCACTACTGGAACTAGTTTTGCTTACTTGCGACACTCATTTCCTCCTATATATCATAGCATTCATTTGTTATGAAAGAACAAAAAAAGACGGGTGGGAAGGGAGTATTATCTTATATTGGCAGTAGTTGTGTCGCCTTTGAAAAGAGCACAAAGTTATTTGATTCCATTCATCATCATAATTTTGGGATTAGCATGGCCTTAGGAAGTTGAGATTATTACAAAATATTCTCTACCGACCGGTTACTCTTCTAGTCCCTATGGAGAACTTAATTGATGCCTCCTATATCTCATGTTTTCATCATTGAGTCTATGCTATTAGAGTCTTCCATATGTCTCATTCTCTTGTTCAAAGGAAGTCTATCAACCTGTTTCAACCACTTCTCAGAACTATTGACTTTGCATGTCGTCCATACCCTCAGTTCATCTCAAAATCACATGATATTGTAGTCCTATCATGTACCCTGGTCCTACTTTCATCATTGGTAGGTAACTTTTAACCCAACAGTCGACACTTCATCATTGGTCATTGACTGGGTGGTTTTCGTTGTGATCGATGAAAAGACATCTATTCACACATTGGGATTCATGCATTTTCTTGGATTCCATTAGTCTTATTGGTGTTTTCCTTGCCTTTGTCAACAATTTTTCATCATTGGCTACTATTTAGAGGGTCTTTTTCGTGTATCGCTTGCACTTGGCACACACGAAATATGGACAAGGTCGTTGGTTTGTGAACATGTTTTTCATTCGATTTCCTCCAAATCATGAAGCTCCTGCTTTGTACCTCGTGCTGACTAATGAGAGATGCCTTAATTCTCTCCTTTCAGTGGGTCTCCTTCCATCGACTTCAACTCATTTATTCTATAAACGAGACCTAGAGTCTTATGAGTACCTTGATACTTGCAGTCATTAGTGGTAGGTTCTCTCGCAATCGAAAGTTGGGAATACATCAATGTCTCCTGATTGATGGATTCTTTAGGTGTTCGACACCGACTCCTTTATTCACACTTGTAAGAATGTACTCGGTGCCTTGATACCTACTTTCATTATCGGTGGTTTTTCTTGCGTTTTTTAACGGTATACCTCCATGACCGATAATCAAATGATGTCTCATTGTGTTCGACCTCTACTCCTCTATTCACATGATGTAGACTTGCACCCTTGGCAGATTGTGTAGAAGAATTGAAGACATTAGTATGTAGCTGCAAGTTTCCTGAGCTGCTGCTTCCTTTTCATTGGACTAGTACCTATATAACTTCAATGATCATGGGAGATCAGATTGTACTCCATTGTATACATATATATTTAGATTGGTTTTGAGACTGGTTCTAATGTTCCATGTTCATGACTATGATAGTTTTTGGCATGTAATTGCACTTATATTTTCTTATTTATGGCCACGGACAATTGTTTGGTATATTTTCAGATGGATCTGCAGTGTAATTCTTTTGGCATCCATGTATGCAAAGTCAATACAGAATGTAATGAGAAACTAGTTATTCCAACTGGTTCCCCATCACTCCACTTATAGGTTGTTTATAATATATTTTGGCCATCACAGATACTCCTCTGATATCACACATTAGGGGGCATATGTTATAGCAATATTTTCCTCACCCTATGGAATCTTGCATAGAGGGCCTTTATCCATTTCCCTATGCAAACTTATCATCCATGTTTGTAAAATCCATAGCTAAAAATACATATTTTTCCACATGTACGCATCTTACCTACTATACAACATGCGTATATGCAGGATGATCCACTATAACCTGCGTACATCGAGATTTGTGCCAAAAAATGAAAATTAATGTCGATTTTCCATGTCATGACAAGAGATCTATGATCCTTGGCCTTTCATATACTGGAAACATTCCAACTCGACCCTTCAATTCCATTTTGAGGGATATAAATGGGCCAATTCTGAGCTATGTAAAGGAGAGAAAGAATTCAACTTTGAGAGAAAAGTTACTCTGGAGAAATTATTTACTTCATATTGAGTCTTTATCCCTTTTTACTTTAAGTCTGAACACAGTGTTCAACCCCCAAGCTCTTCCCTTATTGATTGAGAACCTCATTGCTTCTCTATTATGAGCTTGCCTTTGGTGGAGGATTGAAGTGTTGGAGGCCTAGCTAGAAGAAACTTAGTTTCTCGGTTCTGAATCATGCTAACATGGAAGTCTGTAACATTTTCACTTCTGCTGATCATATATTAATAGAAATACTTTTTTCTTCGTCCAATTGATATCTTGCAAGTATTTGAGTTATTATTCCATGGGAGTATTTTTCATGTTTATTAATGGATTATGGTATTGAATGTTCTAACATCATACAATATCACCATATGCTTGCTTTGTTTGGTTGTTGAGGACTAGTTGCAGGCATATTTTTTTGGGTCAAGTGCTCAACGGTGGAGTTGATCGAACGTCTAGACGAGGTAGGCCTTTTATATTGTCATGCTAGCATATTTGTTTTCATAGCATACTTGAGAAGAGAGTTGATTTATGCAGTCATTTCCGTCTTTTGTGGTTTACCCTAGCCATAGAGAGATTTTTCCTTGTGACAATTATTAAATTTGGGCCATCTAACTGCTTGGTAAAATCAACAAGTTTCAAGAATATGTCACCTCTTTTAATTTTAATGACATCACATTCATGCAACAACTCTCTTGAACATTTAATTCTCTTAAGCCATCAAGCATTCATATATTTCATGTGAACTTTAGAGGGAAGGTTTTGATATCTTCTATGTATCTCACTTAAACTTGAAACCTTCATTGTGAATGTTCCCACTACTTCCTTGTAGAATCCTTCATTATTTTACAAATATTTCTTGAGATACTCTTTGAATTGAAAAACCCTTGTTGATAAAGTAGCTAAGATTTGTGCTAATTCCCATATCTCAAGGATTAAGGATATTATTTTCTTTAATACTTTCTCCAATGTATTTTATTACAACCAATAATAAGCTAGATAAACCTTTTAATATGGAATTGGTTTATGGGACATCTTCAAGACTACACATTGGTTGTATTGCAGTGATGGGATCGGTAAATAAAAGTTTTGGATTAATATATTTTTGTAATTCCTTTATTCTATATAAAAAATGGACTCCAATGCTTCTCTATTTGCATCATGAAATTGTATGATTTTCAAAAGTGGAACCCCATGAATACCAATCTCTGATTTCCATGTCTATGGAATCTTTTTATTTTTCATGTTTACCTTTTCAATTAAATTTTTTTTAGAACTTTTAAGGTAGGCCACGTGGGGTAAAGTTGCAGATTCTTCTTCAAATATTTCTGGCTCTCGAGAACCAATTCTTTAGCAATAATTCTAGTTTCAATAAGTCTTTGTTCTTCCCAGATGGGTTCCTCTATCACATCGTCAACTTCCATAGCTTTGGGACTTCCTTCAATTTCACGTAATTCTTGTCCCACCTTTTTAATTTTCCTTTTTTTGGAAGTATGAACGGTATGATATTTTTCGATTGTCTTCTTGCTAGGTTTCTTCTCTCCACAATCATCTAAGTTTCCATTAGAGAACCTTCTTTTTTCCTGACAACTACTTCGAGGTTTGGTCTTTATCGAGGTACTTTTTTGCAATACATTAGGAGAATTGGGGTTTTATTTGTTGTCTCTCTACCCCTTTGCTTATAGCACTCATTTGTTCTAGCTAATTGTTCAATATCATTTAGGGTATCTTCAACAGATGCTTTAGGGATATTATGGTTATCTCCCCCTCCTTTTTAAAATTTCTCAAAATTTCTAAAATATTAAACATACCCAACTAAAGACATGTTTGTAGAAAACAANTTGGTAAAATCAACAAGTTTCAAGAATATGTCACCTCTTTTAATTTTAATGACATCACATTCATGCAACAACTCTCTTGAACATTTAATTCTCTTAAGCCATCAAGCGTTCATATATTTCATGTGAACTTTAGAGGGAAGGTTTTGATATCTTCTATGTATCTCACTTAAACTTGAAACCTTCATTGTGAATGTTCCCACTACTTCCTTGTAGAATCCTTCATTATTTTACAAATATTTCTCGAGATACTCTTTGAGTTGAAAAACCCTTGTTGATAAAGTAGCTAAGATTTGTGCTAATTCCCATATCTCAAGGATTAAGGATATTATTTTCTTCAATACTTTCTCCAATGTATTTTATTACAACTAATAATAAGCTAGATAAACCTTTTAATATGGAATTGGTCTCTGGGACATCTTCAAGACTACACATTGGTTGTATTGCAGTGATGGGATCAGTAAATAAAAGTTTTGGATTCATATATTTTTGTAATTCCTTTATTCTATACAAAAAAATGGACTCCAATGCTTCTCTATTTGCATCATGAAATTGTATGATTTTCAAAAGTGGAACCCCATGAATACCGATCTCTGATTTCCATGTATATGGAATCTTTTTATTTTTCATGTTTACCTTTTCAATTAATTTTTTTTTAGAACTTTTAAGGTAGGCCACGTGGGGTAAAGTTGCAGATTCTTCTTCAAATATTTCTGGCTCTTGAGAATCAATTCTTTAGCAATAATTCTAGTTTCAATCAGTCTTTGTTCTTCCCAGATGGGTTCCTCTATCACATCGTCAACTTCCATAGCTTTGGGACTTCCTTCAATTTCACGTAATTCTTGTTCCTCCTTTTTAATTTTCCTCTTTTTGGAAGTATGAACGGTATGATATTTTTCGATTGTCTTCTTGCTATGTTCCTTCTCTCCACCATCATCTAAGTTTCCATTAGATAACCTTCTTTTTTCCTGACAACTATTTCGAGGTTTGGTCTTTGTCGAGGTACTTTTTTGCAATACATTAGGAGAATTGGGGTTTTATTTGTTGTCTCTCTACCCCTTTGCTTATAGCACCCATTTGTGCTAGCTAATTGTTCAATATCATTTAGGGTATCTTCAACAGATGCTTTAGGGATATTATGGTTATCTCCCCCTCCTTTTTAAAATTTCTCAAAATTTCTAAAATATTAAACATACCCAACTAAAGACATGTTTGTAGAAAACAATTCTTTTTGGATCAAAACCCTTGATTCCCAGGATTCCTTCAAACTGATCTAGTCCAATTGAATTGCACATTCATCTAAATGAGAGATACACTTGATAGATATTTCTCCAACTCTCCATGGTAATGGGATAATTTTTTTTTCATTTTCTCAATGAAAACTTGTGCCGAATACTTGTAGAGTCTACAAAATTCAATGACAAAAAGTCTGTAAAAAACATTAAATGGTAATAACAAGGGTTTCCTATGGAATCCATACAATCTCAAAATACTAAATTCCTCCAAAGCTTCAAAAACTCCTTTCTCATATAGAAAGGATGCAACTTCCAACGATATCTTTGACATAGTAGGATCATGAATAATCTTTTTAAAAGTAGAAAAAAGACCATGTTGTACTTTGTAAAAACTATATGGGGCCTTATGCCTCCATAATAGCAGGTACCCGAAATACATTGGTTATTTCTTGAAGTCAACATTTCTTTCTCTAGGAAAATCCTCAAATATATGCTAGTAAACTATAACAGAAACAAAACATGAAGTCATGTACAATTTCTTAGCTTTTCTTTGGCTCCCCAACTAAAAAAAAAAATCTCATTTGAGATGATGTAAGCCCAGTCAATAGTGATATTTTCAAGAATATCATTATGGAGAATATACAAAATATATTTTGGCACCGAGGTCGTGGATGCTTGTCCAATTATTTTGGTGATAAGTAACGAAAATTATTTATATTTGTACTTCAAAGAGAATACTTCAACCTGAGAAGAATTGATATTAATGTTTGGGCTTGTGAGGAAAATTTTGAGAAGCTCTATTCCTCCTCTGGGTTATTTAATATCTCATATGCCTCTACATTCTTGAATAACATAGTGGGGTTAGGAAGTCACATCATCCTCCTAAACATTGAAGGGTACAAAGAAATCAGTGGATTTTCTTGTATTTCGATTATTCTTTGCTCTATATCAAACTTGTTGACACACTAGAGGACTAAATCCTTAAAATCATCTACATTTGGTACAGACCTGGCCAATGCAATACTTGAGCTCCAAACTTTGTTCAAGTCCTTTTTTACAAGTGGGAGAGAAAGATACAACTTATATTCTTGTGACCACTAAAATTGGTGGTCTTCACATCCAAGGGTCTTGATAGTGTCACCTTAATATAAGCCTTTACTTTTATTTGACACGTCTTTACATAGATTTCATCTTTATGAATAGGTGGTTCTCCTGTCAATATAGCATTTTACAACATGGCGTTTAATTCTTTATTTATGTTTACCATGTATTTCCTTGATTATCGACTATTGTAGCTCTTAGTTCAAAGTTTCCAGTTTGCATGGTCTAATTTTGGATTTATTACAAATCTTTTATGAAATCCATGCCACTTAATAATGGTATTAAATTCACATAGGTGGAGGTTGATGTGGTGGTGGGAAGTAAATATCATCGAGAATAGTGATATGGTATTGGAGAACATGAAAAATGGTTAAGTATGGAGGTGCAAAGTGAGGAATGGAAAGTGTATTATGATGAATGCGGG
>ML780699.1:606091-632780 GCA_009831015.1 Picea engelmannii | reverse complement strand
GACACTAAGAAGGTTGAAGATGAAAAGAACTTTCTCTTAGATTGTCCAGCGTATACCCATATTAGATCTCATTTTCAAAATATTGATCACACTACCAACCTTCCTAACCTCTTAACTCAACAAAAGTATGGTGATCTTGGAAATCTTGTCTTAATGCTTTTCGAGCTCAAAAACAAAATTCTAAAGAATCACAAGTAATCACTTACCGTCTTAAGGTCCGATAGACCAACTAGGTCTTAGTGGACGTTAATCATCATCATCATCATCATCATAAAGTAGTTATTATAAATAGTATCATAATAGTATTATTAAAAGTGTAAATAGTATTATTAATAATAGCAATAGTAAAATAGTACTATAATAGAATAAATAATTAATAGTTCTAATCAATAATAAAGTAGTACTATAATAATAATAATAATAATCTATAGTGTTATAATAAATTGTTACCGGTAATAAAATGTTCATAATAATAGTATTTAAAACGTTTAGTATAAATAATATCTTAATATTATTATTAATAATGTAAATAGTATTAGTAATATTAGAATGATATTATAATATAATATTTAATAGTAATGGATAGTAATAGAGTAATAGAATAGAATATAATGATATTTGAAAATATAAGCTTTGACAATGAGACATAGTGTCAAGATTTATGATTTATGTAAGTTTTCACAGTTAGACATAATGAAATTTGATCATTCATTCATTTTGGTGGTTTTTCTTTGTTGAGGTATCGTTCCACTTCTTTGACTTTGGTGAAGTTTTCCGAGAATTCGGGTTGTTCAAGATCACCCTTTTCTTCCTTGGGTATTTTCATTATTGATTTTACATAGTTTTGCATAACTAAGTGATCACTTTTCCAACGAAAGCTTTGGCCAGGACAACTTGTGTTTTCGATGTCGATTCTTTGTGTTGTTGTATTTTTGTTATTCTCTGTTGAAATAAGGTGTCATGTTGATGTCGATCCTATATCGACAATCATTTTCCCTTTTTCTTTCTGCATGGTTGGCATCAGGTTTTATAGGAAGCTTTTAATTTATTATGTTTCTTCTCTTAAACACTCCTCCTCCAAGGTGAATTTGAAGTCTTGGACAAAATTTTTCTTAATGTCGAACCAATTGAGTGTACAACCACATGCTTCTTCGATTTTGTACCATTTTTTTGGTATTTCATCTAGTATATTTGGAAACATGTGTGGACATACCCTTTCATCTCTATATCCTATTATGTGTCATTCATTCTCACAACGGTGGATATGTTTGGCTGGGTTGTACTGAATTTTGAAGAGGGGAATGTTAGTTGCTTTGGCTGGTTTCTTCTCTCCAAAATGTTCTATAAAGTAAGTCGATACGGTTGTCCAACTTTGTAATCATGGGGAATGTGTTTCCCACCATCTTGTAGCTTGGCCTGTGAAAGTTTCCACTAGGATTTGGTCCCTACCTTGTTCTCCTACACATTTGGAAACTTCTTCAATTTGTGTCGATGGTGCATTCCATTCATTATAACATAGTGGCATGTTCATTGTATTGTCGGTCAGAATTAACGTAGGATTTTTTCATATCCTTTTATCATATACTATGGGTACTAATTGGATTGAAAAACATGTTATAGGAAATTTAATTGGGATGGCTTCAATGTTCCAACATTCTTTTGAGTGTGATTCATAATTTTCTATTTACCAATTGTATAGAGCAGAGTCGGAGTTGGGTCCGACCAACAGGAGAGATTCTGTTGAAATTTCTCATTGTGCATTTGGTTCAAATGACATAATCTCTTTGTTCATTGATTATCTGATACAAACATTGAGCTTATTGATCTGTGTCCCATGATTCACTCCAAGGTTTCTCTTCATTAGGGTCAAGGGGGATTATTATTTTTCTTCCACTCCATGTTGTGAGAAATCTTATCTTCCAGACAAGATAAGATCCCCTTTGGACCAAGACTCATATATTTGGTCCATAGACAAAAGAGAACAAGTGGTTACTACTTTCCCTACAGATCTAACTCAATCAATCAAGCAAGAGAGAAGAAGAATGTGGTGTACCCAATTTTGATGTCCGTCCTCGTTGCTCCAATCCTTGGGCTTGAACTCTAAGCTCCTCAATGCAACTGAAGTCCTGCAAAGACTAGAATAGGAACTCTTCCTCCTACTCTAGATGATTATATAAATAAAATCTATCTATGAAGACTGAAACGATAATAGAGAAGCAAATGTAGAACACATGAACTTGAAGGGAATAGGCCAAGTTGATATTAATTGGAAATCCAAAGAAGGAACTTACAAAGAATGATTGATGATGCAATCACTTCTCCAAGATATCCTCATCCATCCATTGCATGAATATTGAAATAAAAATGTCAATGCTTCTCCCAAGATCAAAGGTTTGATACCTGAATTGTTCCCACCTTCACCTTGGAAATACCTTCAATATATAGGATTGAGAGGGACAACCACCATGAGAAAATGAAGGATATGGTTAAGGATATGTCTCCTTAATGTTGGGATCATATCCTAACATGAACTCATAGAATAGGGTCGAACACAACCAACCTCATCCCAAAATATTTGGCCCTTAGAAAGGGGTGGAGGATCCCATGATTCCATCTAACAAGACTGGCACTCCCCCAGAGTTGAACACAGGGAGCCATCCTATAAATTGGTGCTCCCATAACATGGAAAGGGGGTGCCACCCCATGAAGTGGAAATCCCTCAGCATGGACAAGGGGGAACCATCCTTCATAAATGCCCAAAATTGGTCAAATGTTCAAAGAAAAAGGTATGTTTCTACTATCAAATGAGAGGGATTCTTCTTCCAACATGACCTAGGGATTGTGAAAAATGATTTCATGGTGTCAATGGGTTGTGACACTTTGTAAGGTGCATACAACACTTGGGACAATGCATGTGACACTTAGCAAGGTGCATACGTCACTTTGTGACACTTGCGACGGTGCATGCGACACTTAAGAAGGTGCATACATCACATTGTGGAACTTGTGACACTTAGGGTGCGAAACTCAAATGTGACATTTTGGTGTGTAATTCCCCATAAAGTGTGAGGTTAGAAGAGAAACTGATGGCCAAAACACTTTACAAATTCTTAAATGCAAGGGTGTTGGAGTAGGAGAACCTGGCAGAAGCTGCAAACAAACATTAGTCAATATAAAAATATGTTTCAATTCCGAGGAAGACATACCTATGCTAAGAATATGAGATGACTCAAATCATGTATTCCAACCAATACACTATGGATCCATGAGAATACTGACTAGGGATATGGCCACCAGAGATATAATTTGGATCCATACCTCCATGAAATGAACTGATCACAGCCATGAAAAATAAATAGTGGAGCTATGAGATGACAATACATATCCACAGATCAATACAATGTGGATCTATGTGATATTATATATATTAGTAATATTTCCAGCATGGTGATTGCACTGAAATCTCTTACATTCTCAAATGATCTCCATTGCAACCCAGGAAAAACACATAATAGAGTGAGCTCCCAACCTAGGGTCTTCATCTCGATCATGATGTGGTACGAATATAGCCATGTGAATATATGGTTTGATGTTGAACATAGTAGAAATCACTTTATTACCGGTCATTGAGGTAAATCGTTAACAAGTGTGAGGGAAATCACCAATGATGAGAATGACTCCTAAGGTACCCTAGTACATTTAAGAGAATGTGAATAAATGAGGTGAGGTTGAACATTCATGGAATCATCCGATCAAAGGTTAATGATGTAAAACTAATTTCGAAAGCGGGAGGCCTGCCATTGAGGTATACTGGTTTCTAAGTATGAATCCCAGATAATTTTCTAATGTCGACAGGAACAAACTCGTTGAAGGAGGGCCATGATGTATTCCCCATCATCGACACGAAAATAACAAAGAAAAGTGATGTGAGATGGTGGATCGAATGAGTATGGACTGACATAGGAAATGGAAACTGGTAATATTGCAGATGGATGGTTTGAATTGAAACTTCCCTTGAACATTATGAGGCACAAAAAATGACTTGGAAGCATTGACTCGAAAAGTACCAAAAACAAATGTGTTGGAAATAAGAGCACTCTTCTACTAGAATGGAAAAGTATAATGACACATGGAATTGGTATGACTCATAGGAAAGCAGATTACCCAACTGTAAGATGAGATGCAAATAGGTTCCATGTTCAAGGGAGACACCAACTGCCATAAATGATTCCGAAAAAGTTGACCCACTTCCTTCATTTTCCCCCATCTAGATAGATAAGTACCTCTTTATTTTTTAACAATCTTAAGGAGGATAAAATATGCTTGGTATATCTCATTCTTTGGATGAGTCCCTCGACATATGTTTAACGAACCTGAGGAAGGAGGGGTTTGGTCTAATATGGGTCCTGGAGATTGGACTCACATAGGTCCTTCGATGCATAATTTTACGATCCAAAAGAAGGCGAAATTGGTGTTTTTTCACATTTAATGAGTCTGAAAAGAAATTAAAGACGAATCCATGGATGATTTTTTCGTAAATTTAGTCTCCCAAGCCCGAAAAACATGTAAAATAATACAAGGGATAACACTTCTAATCATGCTTGATTAGAGTAGTCCTTTTTCGTAATTAGTCTCATGAGGCTGAAAAAGAGATAACGTACCAATCAAAAGATGCCCTTTCAAGCCTCTTAACGAGTGTCAAAGGAAGCAAGCTCACTAGACAATATTTTTATTTTTAGGGTGTCTGAAAAGAGCTTCAAAAGGAAACTCCAAAGAGTTGTTTTTTCTTACAAATTTTACGAGTCTGAAAAAAGAGGTAAAAGTATAGTCAGTAACCTATTATCATGTATTAATGAACATGAGAAAGAACAAAGACTGATCTCGCTCTAAAAAAAAATACTACGTTGCAGTGGGAACGACCCCCAAATGAGGATCACTCCTAGCAGTGTGCTTTTCTAGAGGTATTTCCCCCCCAACTTGCATAATAGAAGCTAGTGGCTTTGCTCCAACATGATGTATAGAGGCTAGAGACCTAACCCCCAAGCGTTGTTTCCTCTGACAATTCTTCTTCTTTCCTCGTTTACTCATCTGGTTACTATTGGGAACATTTTCACTAGGCGGAGGAAAACAAGGTTCAAGTACTTGATCCAGAGTGATACTTGATTCTAATGGAGGGGGATCTGTTTTATTTTTAACAATATTGATAGAGACAATGAACTATGCTTGTAAGCATCTATTTCATTTTTTAATGAGCTTGCCATAGAAAAATAACTATGCTCATTAGGTAGGTTTAATTTTTAACAATCTTGAAACTAGAAACTATGATTGAGGCCCTCTGTTTCATTTTTTAACGAGTGTGAAACATAAACATGAACTCTGCTCAAAACCTGGTTTCATTTTTTAATGATCTTGAAACCAGAAAAAACTATGCGTATTTAACTTTACTTGATCATGGGTTCCAAGAGGACAATGCTCTAGAAGGAATACATGTCAAGGGACAAACCTCAATCATGGATTCCAAGAGATCTTCGCTAGATGGTAGAACCACACTCTGGAAGCAATACATGTCAAGGGTCGCAATAGGGGTAGGGAGATCAGGATCTAATAGCCCTATAGAAGATATCACCATGTCAACTACCTAATCTAAATTAGAAAAAGGGAGAGATTCCTTGTCATTCGAAGTTGAATGCAGGGGACAGGTTGCCACATAATTGACCTGTGGTGGGGAAGATGTCACTGGCATGTATGGAACATTCAGGGAAGTCGAATGGTTGACCATCATATGAGGGCCAATGAATGAAATTTGGTATATGGTCACTATGTTTCCATTGGGAGTGAAACACATCACTTGAAATATTGTGGACACAAGATCCTTCATAGCATAAACATAGTCTCTCCTGAGGAGAAAATTAAAATCCAAGGGGTCGTGGAATACTATCACATCAATATAGAAAATTTTCCCTCCAAAATTAATAGGTAACTGAGGAAGGAACCCTAAATGTTGAGTAATTTGTTTGTTAAAATCCAACATTTTTTGGGTCACCGACACAAGCTGAGGGGAACCAAGATCTTGTCAAGCATTCAAGAACATGATGTTAACATAAGAACCTTCATCTATTATAGTGTTAGGTATCATGATCCTACCATAAAGATTGAACATGATCTCAGAAGGAATGTAGGAAAGAAGATGAGGTTCTGTTAGATGATTCCAATCAATGGAAATAATCCCATTTCTTGAAGGGGGTGCTTTTGGGACCGGGGAAGTGCACCCTTGTCTGGACGAATCCATAGTAGAAAAAAAGACCTAAAAAAAATCCTCACTCTTCAAAGGAGGAGTGGGATCGATCGATGGGGATATCAAATCGACCACTTGATGGACCAGATCAATCAGGGAGCTACTCGGATCAATCACTTGATCAACATGATTAACTAAGGATGGAACCATATTGACAACATGATCAACCAGATTAATCAATGATGGAACCAGATTGACTAGTTCATCAACCAATGGTAGGTTGGGATATAATTTATAGTAATCTATGAAAATTTGTGGCTAGGTGTCGACAATATATTCGAATAGATGTGAAGCTTCATCCATGCAAGGAAAAAGGTAGGTGTGGTGCATCTCCTTACACAACCAACAAGGAGTTTTAACTTTAACTTTCTTACTTCAAACCTAATTATCATTAGTTGATGGGTTGTCCCCAACATGAGTTGTAGTGACTTATGACGTGGGTTGAGAACCCTGAGACCACACTTATACAACCTTTGGAATACCGGGGAAATCCTTAATAAGGTGGTCACCCTTACAAATACTACAAGGGAATTTGGGCTTGTGATGTGTCTTGGTAGACTTGTCGACATTATCAACACTCCTAGCATGATGAAAAATAGTTGGTTGATTGATTCCAACATATCTTGCAATGGTTGGAATTTTTCCCTCTAGATTATTTTTCTTCTTCTTAATCTTCCTTTTCTTCTTCTTCTTATCCACCTGGTTACTAGCTATAGATATTTCACTAGGAGAAGAGGGAAAATGAGAAGAAGACCGCACAGGTGAAGAAGGTAGAAGGTCAAGATGAGGTTGATTATCTTGGGGTGGAGTGACTATGGAAGAAGCTTTAGGAGAATTTACATTCACCAGAGTGGAAAATAAATAGACCGTTAACCCAAAAGTGAGTCTAGTAAGAGTCAAAGTAGTGAGATAAGGAGAACCAAGGCATGCCATAGAAGGAAAAACAAATGGTTCCTCAGGAAAAAGAGTCCCTTCCTTGGTAGTTCCAGGAACTGATGCCATAGACATGGATCCTATCCTAAGGCATTGCTAAATCAAATAGTGCACACTATCAAAGTTCCTATGAGATAAGAGAAAACAAACAAGGGAAGTAGGGATCTTCTGGAGATGGGAGGTGAGACCCTCAACGAATATATGAGAAGCAGTTGCCCCGACCTCCACAAAAAAACCCTTCCTGGTGCAAGTAACCCTCTCTTCGTGGGACCACTCTAAAGAGGTATTGTAATTGTGATGCGACATCTGCCTCAGGTACCATAAGAAAAATTATGAAGAAGGAATCCCCCTTCCAGTCACCCATGTAGAAACCTAGGAAAAGTAACTATGTTTACCAATTTCACAATGGACAATTAGGTGCGTAACGAGTCGATAGTCAAGACTAAGAAAATGAAACTAGGAATGGTGGACACAAATACATGACCAAAATACTAATAAAAAGTGGTTTCACCTCAAGGACCTGCCACTCTTCAAAGCTCTAAACTTGATATAGTCCCACTAGGCAATTGAAAGAGGGGAGATCTCAAACCGTCGCTTCGGTTGACCTCGTGTTGAAATCCCATGTAAGAGGAGCTATCCAAAAAAATATCAATTTTTAATACTTGGATTTTAACACTCTTTGGTATTCTACAATCTCATGTAAGTGGCCTTGGAGAATTTACTCTCCACCCTACAATCAAGGCCCTAAAATCCTAGACTCATTGGTTTTCTATAAAAGAAAAGGTCAAGTTGATTTTAGATTATGTGCATGTTCCTTTTATGGTTGTTTGTTACTCAAAAGGTATTGTGGATGAAACTCAAATATGATGTGTGACACTAGACTCTAAGAAGGCTTCAAAAGAAAAATATGAATGCAAATGCAATCTTTTCTTTCCATGAAAACTAGCTATGGGAAGGAGTAAGAGGTTTCAAGAAAATAATTACAACTTTCAAAGAAAGGAACATAAAAACTCTTTGAATGCAGTTACAAAATCAAAATGAACCACCCAAAGATTTAGAATGAAAAAATATTTTAGTTTGATTCAATGCATTTATATATGCAAAAACTTTAATGCTTCACAACTTTCAAATGAGATGAAAGAAATCAATGTTCGACACAAATACTAATGAAGCAAAAAGGAGTCAAACAAAGCACACTCAAAACTGATAAGAACTGAGAGAAACCAAGTGTGATATAACTTGTTCAATCAAGGAATCAAAGGGTCAACAAGTACTCAAAGAACAAAAAATGTTAGAATGATTCCAACATATGTTCAGACAAGAACCTAAACAACGAAAAAGAGAAAGAGATAATCACTCAACAAACCTTAAAGATGAGAAGCAAGAAAGAGAATTCAAAGATGGTTTTTGGTAAACAAGAGATTCCTAATCATCCAGAAAAGTGAGATGTTTCAAAGAAGATAAAAAAGACTCAAAACCAAACAACCTTTGCAAACCCTAGTTGATGAAATACTCCTAAACAATCAAGAAATCTAAAATCTTTGCGAGATGAAGATCGGAGAACTGAAAGGAAGGATAAACCAAGAGATCTTGTTAACCTTAGGGGACCACAACTAGGAGAAAATTAAAAAACTAAAATAAGAAACATAAATGAGTGATAAATGTCAAATTCTCAATAAAACAAATTCAAAGACAATCCAGGAGTCTCTGGGGTAAAAACCTCTCAAAAGAATACTAAGAGAAAACAATCAGAAATAAGAAAAAACACCAAAAAAGGGAGACTAGTGCCCCTATTCTCAAAGATAAAGGGTACTATGGTTCCCCCTAGGAGAATTAGGGGGAGAACCAATTATATCATGGTTCCCCTGTATGCATTGCATGGGAGCACCAGTCAAGCTAATGGCGCCCTAGTGTGAACTCCATGGGAGTGCCATTTTCTGAAAAGTTCAAAAATGACTTCTAACATATCAAACTTAGAAGAGAATCATTCAATGGCTATGTAAAATCTTAAATAAATAGGAGGGAAGGGTAAATATATCATAAAAAATCATCAAACAAGAAATATCTAATCACATGCAAGGATTTAATACAAAAGAGGAAAAACTAGTCAAAGTATTTCCTCAGTGGAGTTGTCCTTTTTCTATTGTGAGAAATATTACCCTGTGAATAGAATAATATCTCATTTGTACCAATACTCCTATATTTGGTCCAAATATAGAAGATAACAAGTGGTTACTACTTCCCCTATAGATCTAACTCAATTAGTCAAGCAAGAGAGAAGAAGAATGCGGTGTACTCGATTGCGATGTTCGTCCTTGTTGCTCCAATCCTTGGGCTTGATATACAAGCTCATATATGCAATTGAAGTCCTATAAAGACTAGAAAAGGAACTCTTCCTCCTACTCTATATTATTATATAAATCAAATCAATCTATGAAAACTAAAACGAGAACAGACAAGCAAATGTAGAACACATGAACTTGAAGGGAGTAAGCCAAGTTAATATTAATTGGAAAGTCAAAGAAGGCATTTACAAAGAATTATTGATGATGAAATCACTTCTCAAAGATATCCTTGTCCATCCCTTTCATGAATCTTGAAATCAAAATGTTGATGCTTCTCCCAATATCAAAGGTTTGATACCTAAATCGTTCTCCCTTCACCTTGAAATACCTTCAATATATAGGCTTGAGAGACACAACCACCATGATAAAATGAAGGACATGGTTGAGGATATGGCTCCTTAAGGTTGGGATCAGATCCTAATATGAATCCATAGCATAGAGTTCAAACACAACCAACCTCATCCCAAGAGATATGGCCCTTAGAAAGAGGCGGAGGATCCCATGATTCCCTCTAACAAGACTATCGTTCCCCCAGATTTGAACACAAGGCGCCATCCTATAAAGTGGTGCTCCCCTAAAATTTCAAGGGATCACAACCCCATGAAGTGGCCCTCCCCCAACATATCCAAGGGGACACCACCCTTCATAAATGCCCAAAAATTGTCAAATTTTCCAAGAAAAAAGTGTGTTTCTAATGTCAAATGAGAGGGACTCTTCTTCCAACATGACTTAGGGATTGTGACAAATGTTTTCATGGTGTCAAGGTGTTGCAACACTCAGAAAATAAAATGTGACACTTGGTAAGGTGCATACGACACTTGTAATAGTGCATGTGACGCTTAACAAGGTTCATACGTCACTTTGAGACACTTGCGACACTTAAGGTGCGACACTCAAGTGTGACATTTTGGTGTGTAACACTCCCTTTTAAGTTGGTTATGTCCTTTCAAGGGAGATATTGGATTTTATTTTCCATCCCCATGGTAGACCGAAAAGTGTTGCATATGTTTTCACTCCTTCAACTCAGTTGATTATCTCGAATTCTACAAGTGTTGGTATCCCCATAATTTGAGTTTCGACATTTATGAGTATACCTATAGGCTCTATTAATATTTTGCCCACAAGATTGAGGTAATTCAGTGTTGGTTCTAGTGAAGGCTGACCCAAATGTATCTACCTATCCTGAAGTAGGATATTTACTTGTGATCCAAAGTCAACAACTACCTGGTTAATCAATACCCCATGGAATTCAAAATCTACCCGTGGGTCATAATTTTTATGCTTATAGGAAAGTTGCTTGACATCTTTAGATGGTATTTTTCCTTCTTTATACTCTCTTATTATATTAATAAGATCCAACAATCGACCGATTGAATGATTTTCCTTTAGGATCTGTAAAAATTCTTTTACAATGTCTTCATTTTTTCTTCCTCTGTTTGATTGGTCTTGATTAGAATTTTTGAAGAATGTAAGCACTTCCCTCACAATTTGTTCTTCTTTGTCTAGATTTGGAAACATATTAGATTTCCCTATTTGTTGATCTTGTGAGGGGATATTATTAATATCTTGTCCTACACATGATCTAGTAATGAAACATAAGTTCTTTGAATTTAACACTTCTTGTTTCAAGACTGCGTGTAGGAGGTTCACATTAATTTTGGTCATGATATTATCAAGTACTATCTTGGATAGTATTCAAGTGAATGATCAATGATGCCACATATGTGACAAAATTTCAAGTCGACCTAATATTTTATTGGGAATTCAGGGATAATTGGTTTCTTTTCTAGCAATTGTAATAGTAAGTTCGAACTCGACCTTGACCTCTATCTTGGAACATGGATCAACCATGAATTCCTTGACCTCGACCTTGACCATAGTAGTCATTTCTTCTCCTGTAGTCATTATTATAACCAGTTGATTCTATATTATAGAGTGTGTGCATGTTTTTTCTATTTCATGCATTTAGTTGACACTTAGATGTTCTATAGCTATGCTCTTCACAAATATGACACCATTTGGTATTTTTCAATTTGTGGGGAAAATATTGCACAATATGGTTAGTCAAAGTTTCACATATGTTATAGTATGTCTATGCTTAAACTTGTCATGCATCTACTACTCCTGTTACTTGATCATTGAAACTACAAGTGTCTTTGGTGTGATCATCTTCGCAACATGTGGTACACCGCAACTCCCTTCTTCTTAAGGTTAGATTTTTTGTAGATGTTCTATTTTTTCTTCTAGCCTTTTTGTCGATGAGGAATTTTATGGGACATCATCGTTCGATTCAACATGTTGTACTTTCTGTAATGCACCTTCACAAGAGGTTATCTCGTAGAGTCATAATAGTGTTCGGATTCATTGTAGTAATCCGACTACATACCATTGTGCTAGTAGATTTTGATCAATTGTCAACGGGATTTGGCTAAGGAGATCCTTGGATATGTTGTTGTATTTGCGGGCTGACTCGCCTAATATTTGATTTATTTCTTTCAATTTTTGTGTGGCCAAGTGTGTAACATCTTGGACTTTGAAAAATGATAAAAAGTTTCTCTTTATTTCTAATTTTGAACAATTTTGTTTTTCTGTGAAATTCATAAACCATGTTAGAGAATGGTGTCGAAGAGAAACACCAAATTGTGCCATTTGTTTATCTTCATCTGTGATGTATGCTGTAGCCCATAAGTTTTTTCATAAGAAACAATGTATTCTTGGATCCTCATCTCCTTCATAAGTGGGAATATTATTGAGTCCCATTGTTGTTTTGTTTTTAAGAACAATAGATTTTTGTGATGTTTGGCTTATCACACTTTTCGAGTGGGATGTTGGATTCTTAGCTGATTGTTGTTGTGCCAAGTTGTCTTTCAGTCAGTCTTCTGACAGATGGTATCTTAAAAGTAATTGTTTCTTATTTTCTCTATGAGTTACTTCTTCATTCTGACAACTTTTGTCTTTATATTTGATGATACTTCGTTCTAACAAACGTGTCGGTTCACAACTATAATCTACTAGATTATTTTATTCTATTGATATGAGATTTGGTAGGGGGGGAGGGTCCTTGAGATCCTTGATGTGAATGAGCATTTTATCAACTTCATTCCTTTCTAGATCGACAATGAGCATGTCATGTAAATTCCCATGCTCGTCATTTCTATACCATAATCTTGCAGATTTTTCATCGATCTGAAGCCTCTACAGGAGGAATTATTTGATTCAAGGGCTAGTTACTTGAACATGAGGAGTGCATATTGTAGATATTGAGTCTTCATAATCCATGCTTATAGGTTGGTCTTCATGTTTATAGGCACCCATGCTAGCGTCTATAGATTGTAATTCATTACTTCTGTCAAGGGTTGTCTTGATTGTTATTATTGCCAGATCTAGTCGATTCATGTCAGACTCAAACTACTCACACTCTCTATCAGGATTAACTTTCCTGACTAATTTTCCATTCGAGTTCTGACTGTGCCACATGTTGCAAATCTCCTCTCTTTTCTTCTTCCTTTTTTCCCACTCCAATTTTTGGATGTCAGTCGTTTGTTTGTAAATTTAATTTCCTCTCAAATACATTCATGCTTAAATAAGATGAATGTAATTATGCTCTTTTCTTATGGCATCTCATGGTTCAGTTGACCCCCTATCACTGCCACAACTTACTCAGAGGCAGTGAAGATGGCCATGTTTATTGGCTAAAAACTTAGTCCCATTCTTGTTTTGTATCTTTTCACCTTGCTTCTAGGAATTCTTCCCACTTCTTGTCTCTCTCTTCCTAGTTACTATTTTGTGGTGGTGTACCTAGTCGAGGTCGGTACTCAACAATGTCACCGACTCCTTTTTCAAGAAATAATTTAGGACACATTCTAGGGATGGTGCACAAAAATCCATTGTGTAGATCCATATAGAAATTTTCTTTTATTATATCAAGGGAAGTTTGATCATCAATAGATTGTTCTATTATATAGTCTTCAAAAATTCTTTCAACCCACTTGTGTAGGTTCGTTTGACCTCTGTTTGTAATCTTGAGGGTTAATTTTTCGTCCGGAGTCAATTTACGCATTACTGAATTTGTTGATGTATTCAAATAAGTATTCAAGTATAGTTTCTAGAAATATTTTGTGAGTCTCCGAGAAAAGTTGTTATCTTTCTTCTACTAGCAATAGGTATTCCTTCTTGTGTAGTTCTTAATGTAATTCTCAATTTTTCTCTCCCACCATTCACGTATGTCGTGTAAATTTATCATCTATGTGATCTTTTGCATGCCCAGGTTCAGAACTACCGGCAATGGAACCGATGTTGTAATCTAGGGAAATGTAGGGTATTGTTACTAGTATTCCATTACATAAGCAAGCATAGAATCACATACTCATACATATAGACAAATACATACACAAATTAATGGAAGCCCAAAGAACAACACTTTATTATATATAGATGTGTCAATACAACACAACATAGACACTTTCTCTGATACATGTTTGTCTATTTATACTTACATATCCAGTTACCAAGTAGTTGTAACTACTTAACTTCCTAGGTATGTTGGTTAGTCAAGACTTTGACCGACTTATAATTTTCACTTCGGTAGTTGACTGACTAATTCTTAGTCGACTATCGGGTCTAGTCGATAGAGTCAACTATCCCTTACAACATCATATAAATACAGACAATAAACATAATTAAAACAAACATATAACAAATTATACTTATCTTTAATGAAAGCAACAACGAGTAGTATACCTCAAGCATTCCACTCATCCATAAACTCTTCTTCTCTAGTTCTCTCAGTAGTAGGTGACCCCCAAGATGGGGCCATGAATCCACTAGGTCAAAGGCTACCTAAGCCAAATAGGTATGGAAATTAGTGCATATAAAAAACTAGGACAAGGTACCAAACTCCTACAATAATTCCAATAATAAAAAAATCGCATTCCCCATCATCCTACACAACCCAAGGAAGTGTACTCCTTTCTCTTTTTTGCAGTCCCTCAAACCATATCACTTCCATCCTAGGGATTTGAGAAAGGTCGACTAGAAAGTCTCAGAATTGTGTTTCTAGGAACTCCAACTTAAATAATGGAGTCTCAAGACACTCTCCAGGCCTCACACACTTTACAATCCTACTCATATAATTCTCCCTCTAGAGCTCCATCCTTCCTCAAGGAAACCCAAGGAGAATTGTCCACATAAATGCACCTAGGATTCCTAAGCTTCACATGATAATAGGGTTATAGTGACTCTCACTAGATCACACACAAATCATGAAATCCACATGCACCCATAAAAATGGAAACGAATCGGTCATTTTCCATTGAAACACGACTAAAATATGCATGGAATTAACTTTCCGTGTGGAACTCAAAAAAACCCACTTAGGAGCCTTTTCCTAAAATTTATAACTTAAGATAATATGCTCATATGAATTTTTCTTGGAGTATTATATTAGTTTTAGAATTATCTCCTTTCTAGGCCTCCCAACAGCCTCACCTTTCCCTCTATTAGAGTTCTAGCCTCCCATTGATCCAGATTTATAAGGGAATGAAATGAAACAAAGAAATAAGACATAAACACAAAGATACAACAATACTCAATTTCTATTAAAGACTGAATGGCGCAGACGCACCTCGCCGCGCATCCCGCTCTCACCAGGACCTTCTCTAACTTTGGCCCGGAGAGCGTAAATGCTCCTCTAATTCCCTATCAGAAATTCTTTACCCACAACAACTCTCCACTGATCTCTCTTACCAATCGGGAAATCAGAATTCACGATTTCACGAGTCCTGATGTCGATGGACTCGGGACTTGCTTTTCCCCGATTCCCGATATGATGCCACCTGTACTCCACCAGCACCTGTGGTCCCACACTGCCATGTCACTGTCGAGATATCGCAGATCGCGAATCCAACAGGCAAGTGTTCTCTGTCGTTGAGAACCTTGATTCTCCGATCCCCGACTCCTTGAGATCTCCTGACACGCGTCTCACACGATCGATGGTTCTGAACCTATCGAGATATCGCCTCTCATGGTATCGTGATATTTGTTATGCCAGCTTGGGTCTTCAACTCACGATTACCCGATACGTGAGGTCACGTGCAGATCCAATGGCTCCCTCGGATCAACGGTTCTGCTCACGACGGAAATTCACTAATCGCGATTTCAGTAGGCACAAAACTCCTGTCTTCGCAAATCCCGATGGCTCTTGGGCTCCTCCTCAGTATGCTTAAGTTTAACCCGTGTGCATCTCCTCAAGATCTAATGGCTAGTAGGATTTCGCAAGGCTTCTCTGCAAATCTTGACCGTTGGTTCCTCCCCTTCAAGGACTCCTCCCGATCTAAAGCTCCTTCCTGCTCAAACTTTCTTCGAATCGTCTCCTGAGTTCTCCTCCACGGTATCACGAAGGATCTATCCCTCTTAAGCTTTTCAACTCTGATTCCTTCAGAGACTTTGTGCACACTCTTCGTGCTCGACCTTCAACAACTCCCAAAGTGTTGAGTCTTTCAGACTCTGTTCACTTCTGGCAACAACAGTCTCTGCCTTCTTCTGCTCATATTTACTACTGAGATTCCTAACTTCGCCTGTGCTCTCTTCACACAGCTCCCATGACAACCCTATAACTCTAGTTGAATGAGAATAAGTGTTTAACTATTGAGCCTTCATCAACGCACTCTATGCGGATAAATTCAACTGCACTCTATGCAGGAATATCCTGGCTCAGACAGAGAAACAATTGAAACTTATTCTCTTCTCTCAGAATTCATTTGAAACTTCAAATCACATGCACAACATAAAGAAAACAAATGCATAACCAGAGAACAACATTCATGAGCACAACATCAACCCAGAGAAACCAACACCAGCCATGAATTTCAATCAGAACTTCATTCTATTAATTCAAAAACATCTGTACATGGGTGTTCTTCACGAGCTTCTCTGCTTGCTCTTCTCTCTTGAATGCTGTTGAATAATGTTACAATGTACAAAGGAGGGTGTCTATATCTGTTTTCCCTCTCGAACTCTAAAACTTTCTAATCTGGAAATAAAATCCTATCTACCCGCATTAAATCTATTAAATGCCTTAGCTACCTAAGGACGAGAGCTTAAAGGCTCAAGGTCCGCTATAATATACAAAGGTGATTTCCATAAATGGTTCATTTATACATTGGCGCATCATCTTAAATGAACTTTCAAAAAGTTTCGGCTAGCCTTGTCCAACTGTTCATTATCTTTCATGCTGGCTCGCTTGTCTTGGGCGATGCTCCTTGATGAGTTGGCGATGCCCCTACATCATACTCCTCGGCTTGAAAACTTTCATGGGCTCCTGTCCATGAGTGCCCGCACGGTCTGTCCATGCTTCTGTATCACTGCTTCATTCTCCCAGCTAGCATCCTCGACTGGGTGATTTTTCCACTTGACCAGATACTCGAAATACTGATTTCTCTTGGTTTTCTTACCTGCTCGCTTGTCCAGTATGCACTCCATATGCGGCTTCTCTGCTACTGGTAATTGCTTTGTCCACTCAACCACTGGTTTCTCAGTTCCAGTTTCTGCTTCTCCAGCCCTATATGGGTATAAATCCAAAACATTAAATATCAGAGATATCCCGATGCCATCCGGCAACTCAATCTCATAAGCATTCTCTCCAAATTTCTTCAGGACCCTGCATGGCCCAATTTTCTTCATTTTTAATTTGTTATATGTTCCCTTTGGGAACCTTTCCTTTCTTAAGTGTGCTAGAACCAGATCACCAACTTCGAGCTGAAGCTGTCTCCGATGCTGATCTGCTCTGCGCTTGTATTCCCGATTTGAATCAATCAGTCACTGCTTCACCTTACTGTGAAGTTCCCTCATTGCCTCTGCAAATTCTTCAGCACTTGCGCTGCTAGTGGCAGTCTGTTCTGAATCCCACAGTTTAGATACTCCTCTCGGCTTCTTGCCATATACAATTTCAAATGGGCTATTACCTGTGCTCCTGTTCACTGAATCGTTGTATGCGAACTTTGCCTATGGCAACACATTATCCCAGCTGTTGTGGTGCTCTGTCACTAGGCTCCTCAACAAATCTCCCAGACTCTTGTTTACAACCTCTGTTTGCCCATCTGTATGTGGATGATAGGCAGAACTAAATGCTAGCTCAGTTCCTAGCTTCTTCCAGAGTGTCCTCCAAAAATGTCCAATGAATTTGGTGTCCCTGTCCGATACTATGCTTCTCGACAATCCATGGAGTCGAATGATCTCCTTGAAAAACAAGTTTGCGATGTGGGTCACATCGCTGGTCTTCTGGCATGGAATAAAATGTGTCATTTTTGAAAAATTGTCTACCACCACAAAGATGGAATCAACCCCTCTCTGTGTTCTCGACAATCCTAGTACGAAATCCATGTTGATTGCCTCCCACGACCTCTCTAGTATGGGCAATGGCTGGTAAAGACCTGCATTATGTTTCCAGCCCTTTGAATGTTGACAAATTTGACACCTGTCAACAAACATTTTGACATCTGCTCACATGCTTGGCCAAAAATATGGTTCGCTCATCTTTGCGAATGTCTTGTCGTGGCCAAAATGTCCTACTAAGCCTCCGCTGTGTTTTTCCTTTAGCAAATTCTCCCTCATGGAGCAATTTGGAATACATAGTTGATTGCCTCTGAACAACAATCCCTCCTGGATCATGTAGTCTATCCATGGGCTCCGATCCCTGAGAATGGGATTCTCAGTTGCTTCATATTCTTCAGCAAAATCTACATCACCTGCATACATGTCCTTGAGGTTTTCAAAGCCCAAGGTTTTGACTCGGAACTCCTGCAACAACAAACATTTCCTGCTCAAAGCATCAGCCACTTTGTTAGCAGTCCCTGATATATGTTTTATTACAAACGTGAAATTCTGCATATACTCTACCCATTTTGCATGCTTCTGATTCAACTTATCTTGTTGACTCACAAACTGCAATGCATGATTATCGCTGTACAATACAAATTCTTTTGTACAATACAAATTCTTTTGGGATCAAGTAATGCCTCCACTTCATTAATGCCTGGATGATGGCATAAAACTCTTTAGCATACATGGAGTATTTCAGCTTTGCGTCATCCAGCTTCTTGCTGAAATATGCAACGGACTTGTCCTCCTGACTCAAGACCACTCCTATGGCATATCTGCTCGCATCACATTTCACTTGAAATGTCTTCTTGAAGTCCGAAAACACCAACACTGGTTGTTCTGTTATCTTATGCTTCAACAAATTGAATCTCTTCTTAGCCTCTGTTGTCCAATGAAAAGACTTATGTTGTTTCTTCACCGTGTCCATCATTGTTGCACTAATTCCACTGAAATTCCTAATGAATTTTTGGTAGAAACTAGCCAACCCGTGGAAACTCCTCACCTCGAAAACATTTCTCGGTGATGGCCAATTCTTGATCACTTCCACCTTACTCAGATCCATTTTCAATTCATTCGCTGAAATGACGAACCCCAAGTAAATGAGCTTTGTCTTCATGAATGAGGACTTTTTCATGTTGATCAACAACTTCTCCTATTGTAGCTTCCTCATCACAATGGCCAAATGTTTCAAATGTTCAGTCTTTGTTTTACTAAAGACCAGTATATCATCCAGATATACAACTACAAATTTCCCGATGAATTCCCTCAGGACTTCATTCATCAGTCTCATGAACGTGCTCGACGCGTTTGTCAAGCCAAACGACATGACCAGCCATTCATACAAACCTTCGTTCGTCTTGAATGTTGTCTTCCATTCGTCACCTTCCCTCATGCGAATCTAGTGATATCCACTCTTCAGATCAATTTTTGAAAAATAATTTGCCCCACTCAGAAAATCCATCAGATCATCCATTCTTGGCAATGGGAATCTATACCAGATGGTGATTTTGTTGATCGCTCTGGAGTCTGTATACATTCTCCAGCCTCCATCTTTCTTCGGACTAAGCACGGTTGGAACAACACATGGACTCAGACTTTCTCTGACCAGTCCCTTATCCAACAACTCCTGGACCTGCTTTTTGACCTCCTCATTTTCCTATGGTGTCAATCTGTACACAGCCTTATTCGGAAAACTGGCTCCTGGTATGAGATCAATGTGGTGACTCACACTCCTCATCGGTGGCAACGAATGAGGTAATTCGTCCACGATGATATCAGCAAACTCTTCCAGCAGTTCCTGAATCTCAACTGGTAAGTCATCCACTCTCGTGTTAGTTAGGACAATTCTCGGTTTCCTGACCACAAAGAATTGTGGATCTTCCTTCTTCTCCATCTCTGTGAGAAGCTCCTTCCCACTCATGAGAAGTATGGTGTTTCTTACTTCTGGTTTTATTTCTTTATCTTTTATCAGAAGCAATCTGTGTGTCCTCCCATCCTTCTCTAAAGTATATGTGTTCATCCTCCCATCATGAACCACATTTTGGTCATATTGCCATGGTCTACCCAACAATAAATGACATACATCCATGGGGATAACATCACAGAGAATTTTATCATTATAACCCCCTATCTTGAATTCAACTAAACATTGTTTAGTGACACTCACCTGATGTCCTTTCTGTAGCCACGAGACTTTATATGGACTCAGGTGATCAGTCGTTTCCAGCTCTAATTTTTCCACCATCTCGGTTGAAATGAGATTGTCAGTGCTTCCACTGTCCACGATAACCTTGCATTTCCTATCCTTAGTTTTGCAAGATGTCCTGAATAGTCTGGTCCTTTGGTCTAAACTTTCCTGCGCCTCTTTCTCAGGTGTCAAAAGGACTTTTCGCATCAGAAGTGAGCTTCTTCTTTCTGCACCTTCTGCTTCAGCATCTCGCCTCTGTGCTTTAGCGATGTGAGCTTCTCCTCGGTCCTTTTTCCTGTCTGGAAAGTCAACTGCTTTGTGTCCATCCTTTCCACATGTGAAGCATGTGATCACTCCACCTCAGCCTCTTCCCCTTCCTCTGGTACGAGGAAAAATGTTTGCATCAGCATAATCTCCTCTCTGTTCACTATGTTGTCTCCTCGGCTCAGCATATTGTTGTCTTTTCTGTGAGGTTCCACCTCTCTCAATCTTACCCTGAGGTTTCTTCCATTCCTCCTTGGGCTTATGATATTTCTCCTGGGCAACTGCCTTGCCTCTGGGCTGACTTCTACCTCGCCCTCACTGTCCTTGCTTATGACCCAGCTTCTCCTCGGCTTTTAGAGCCATCTGGTAAGTGTCCTCAACCGTTTTGATGGTCGTCATGCTTAATTCATCCTGAATGTCGTATCTCAGACCATTTAGGTATCTAAAAACCTTCTCATCATCGCTCTCTTGATGACCTGCTCGAATATTGAGCTTATAAAACTCTTCGGTGTATTCCTTCACCGTCATCAACTTTTGTTTCAGGTTCTGCATTCGCCTAAACAGTGTGATCTGATAATCCCTTGGGATGAATTTTGCTTTCATCTTCACAATCATCCGATCCCAACCTTTGATCTTCTATTTGCCTTTGGAACGTCTATCTGCTTGTAGCTCGTCCCACCATAATGCTGCATGTCCTTTCAACTTAGTGACAACATGCTTTACTTTTTTATCCTCTTCGATATCCTTGTAATCAAAGTAGGTGTCAAGACCTCTAATCCAATCCAATAGCTCTTCTGCATCCAGGCTTCCTTCATACGCTGGAATATCCATCTTGGTCTTTGAACTCATCCAAGTGATAGCCTTGATCAGTCGCTCATTGGCTGCATCTTCAGCTACAACTTCTCCTTGTGGTTCAGCCTCAACTTCATTGTCTGAATTGCTAAGATCCCCCGCACCAGCTGTGCGTCTTTGAGATGTTTCCATCTCTTCGAGTCTCGCTCTGAGATCTTGTATCTGTCTTTCCATCTCTGGATTTCCTGCCGGCCTACCTCTTCTTCGCACATCCCTGTCCTCTGGATCAGGCGATTTCCTCTCTCTTCTGGGTGGCATGGTGAATTCTTCTCTTCCTCTCTGTCATAGAAAACAAAGAGTTCCCGCTCTGATACCACTCTGGTGCAAACGCACCTCGCCGCGCATCCCACTCTCACTAGGACCTTCTCTGACTTTGGCCCGAAGAGCGTAAATGCTCCTCTAATTCCCTGTCGGAAATTCTTTACCCACAACAACTCTCCACTGATATCTCTTACCAATCAGGAAATAGGAATTCACGATTTCGCAAGTCCTGATGTCAATGGACTCGGGACTTTCTTTTCCCCAATTCCTGATATGATGCCACCTGTACTCCACCATCACCTGTGGTCCCACACTGCCACATCATCATCGGGATATCGTGGATCGCGAATCCAACAGGCAAGTGTTCTTTGTCGTTGAGAACCCCGATTCTCCGATCCCCGGCTCCTCGAGATCTCCTGACACGCGTCTCACATGATCGATGGTTCTGAACCTATCAGGATATCGCCTCTCGCGGTATCGAGATACTTTCTATGCCAACTTGGGTCTTCAACTCATGATTACCCGATACGCGAGGTCACGTGCAGATCCAACAGCTCCCTCGGATCAACGGTTCTGCTCGCATCGAAAATTCGCTAATTGCAATTTCAGCAGGCACAAAACTCATGTCTTCACAAACCCCGATGAACCAAATCCTGATGGCTCTTGGGATCCTCCTCAGTATGCTTAAGTTTAACCCGTGTGCATCTCCTCAAGATCTAATGGCTAGTGGGATTTTGCAAGGCTCCTCTGCGAATCCTGACCGTTGATTCCTCCCCTTCAAGGAATCCTCCCGATCTAAAGCTCCTTCCTGCTCAAACTTTCTTCGAATTGTCTCCTGAGTTCTCCTCCACGGTATCATGAAGGATCTATCCCTCCTAAGATTGTCAACTCTGATTCCTTCAGAGACTTTGTGCACACTCTTCGTGCTCGACCTTCAACAACTCCCAAAGTGTTGAGTCTTTCAGACTCTGTGCACTTTTGGCAACAACAGTCTCTACCTTATTTTGCTCAGATTTACTACTGAGACTCCTAACTTCACCTGTGCTCTCTTCACACAGCTCCCACGACAACCCTATAACTCTGGTTGAATGAGAATAAGTGTTTAACTATTGAGCCTTCATCAACGCACTCTATGCGGATGAATTCAACTGCACTCTATGCAGGAATCTCCTGGCTCAGACAGAGAAACAATTGAAAATTATTCTCTTCTCTCAGACTTCATTTGAAACTTCAAATCACATGCACAACATAAACAAAACAAATGCATAACCAGAGAACAAACATTCATGAGCACAACATCAACCCAGAGAAACCAACACCAACCATGAATTTGAATCAGAACTTCATTCTATTAAGTCAAAAACATCTGTACATGGGTGTTCTTCACGATCTTCTCTGCTTTCTCTTCTCTCTTGAATGTTGCTGAATAATGTTACAATGTACAAAGGAGGGTGTCTATATCCATTTTCCCTCTCGAACTCTAAAACTGTCTAATCTGGAAATAAAATCCTATCTACCTGCATTAAATCTATTAAATGCCTTAGCTACCTAAGGACGAGAACTTAAAGGCTCAAGGTCCACTATAATATACAAAGGTTCTTTCCATAAATGGTTCATTTATACATTGGCGCATCATCTTAAATGAAATTTCAAAAAGTTTCGGCTGGCCTTGTCCAACTGTTCGTTGTCTTTCATGCTGGCTCGATTGTCTTGGGCAATGCTCCTTGATGAGTTGGCGATGCCCCTGCATCACTGAAATATGCAGAGACTATAAAAGAAAATACAGTGTGAAATTAACTCACTATAATGGTGGTTGTAACGCCCCTTATTTTGACCTTAGATAGTTAGAACTTTGATTTTTCTCATCTTAGTAATTCATTGCTTAGTAACTACTTGGACTCAATAATGTTGGTATATACATGTGAGAGGTGTACATCTAGACTGATTTATGTGTTACATAATATTATTTTTAATGTTATGTGTTCATAATGATGTTCGTTATGTAATTTGGTTAAACATGCAAATTTAAATGTGGAATTTTAGTACAATGGATACTGGTTCAAAATCATGTTGTGGATGTACAATATATGCGAGGCATGTTGTAAATAGGAATACATTTCCTAATTGAATGTCAATAATATATGGATGATCATATGAAATTTGTAATGTATCTGGATGGATATGAGCATTGGTGAGCTAACCTACATGTCAAAAAGTTATGTAATAACCAAATGATTGTAGTGCTTAGGTAACTTAGATGTCGTAGACATAAAAAATATAGTGTGTGTTATAAGTTGTAATTTTCATTTAATTTATGATTTCAAATATTTCTATGATTTTTGGTAAGTGTGGTTCTAACAGGACGCACAATTTTCCTAGAGTGGTTGTTTGTTGACAGGACTCTAAGAACAATAGTTCCACGATATGGCTCAAGATAGGGTCTTGACCCTAGTTTTTTAGGAGGGGTGGAGGTATTTCCCACCTTGTATCCTCTGAAACCTAGAGTCGTGGGAGGGTTGTGTGAAGTCACTCTCCCCTAGACGCGTGATGGAAACTTCTATATGCTTGCTGGGGAAGTTTGGTCGAGATGTATGACACTTCCACTTATGGGTTCTATCTGGAGTTGGGTCACTATAGTTGATGCTCCATCTTAGTTCAAGAGAGGAAAGGATGGGATGGAATATGGAAGTAGGATAGGAATGAAGGATGCTTCGATGTTATTTGAGAATATTGATTGGAGATTAGATGCACCACTGTTGTTTACTCATTTTTTTCCTACCATGTTTAAAATCCTCTTTTGATTCCCTTTTTATATTTTAAGTGTGATAATATATTATTGATGAATTATTGTAATTTTTTTCCTTAAGATTATTAAATGATGCATTTATTTGATCTGTTGAAATACATTCCTTGGTGTGATCATACATGAACTATGCACTAGAGGCAATGGTTGTTTACCTTTAGTGCATGCGTAAATTATGTGTTCGGTAGCTATGCATAGATATCCTACACATGTACACTAATACAATTAATTAATGTATTAATTACTAAACTAGATTATTAACTATTCAATTGAATGATTTAATGACTATGTAAATTATATTGTATACACAAATATCTAGTAGCATTAAATATCTTCTTTGACTTTGATTGATGGCTAGTATGTTGAATTAAATGAGTATGGTGGGTTGTGATGTACATTTTGGGAAAAATTGTCAAATTGCATTTATATGAAAGACTTTGCATTTATTTATTGTCATTTTATGAAAACCATTTATATTTTAGTTTTATTTTAAATTTTCCCAAAACAATATAGATAAGGGAGGTTGATGGATAATAATGAGGGTGGTTGAGGAGACTTGGGGAAGGGGTATGGAAGCTTGATAAATAGGAAGAGAAATTGGGGATGAAGGAGATTGGAGTTTGTGGGGAAATTGGAGAATTGTTGGAAGTTATAGTTCTTGTGATAGTCTTCTTAGAGCATATGCGATTTTTTATTTTTGGAGTCATGGGTACAAACAACCAAGAAATTGAAAATTTTCCTGGAGCTAGGAAATCAACTAGGGTCCTAGCTGGCTGGGAGGAAATTTTTCCTGGAGATAGGAAATCAACCAGGGTAAACATTTCCCGAGGAAATGTTTATGGAGATATACATACCCTACCCTCCTTTGGATTTGAACTTGTGACTTATTAGGAGGACACACATGTTAAACACATGTTTTTAACCATTAGGCGGAGCACTCACTTATGAAATTAACACCTCGCTCATAGTTACCTTGAATAATAATTTGACTGCGTTGATATTGATCCAATACTAATCCATAAAGTCATGGGAATGAATGATCCCATGACCTATATACCAGTAAATGAATACCACCTAGTTACTGAACACTTCGAACTCTCAAGCACTTTGACAAGAGCAGCATAATATGGTGAAATAATAAATAGTAGCATTGAAAAAAATGTAAAAAAAGATGAACAGAAAAAATAAATCTAATGAGAATGGTAATAATATTAAAGTGTATTCAGAAATAATAATTATAAACCAAAAATAAAATAAAAGATCAAACAAATAAACTAATTATATGCAATAATAAAATAAGAAAATGTAAGCTTATGGAAGATAAGTAAATAAGATATAATTGTTATCCTGTCCATTTACATTCAATTTTCATAGGTGAAAAGTTGAGCTCTAAATGAGTATATTGTTGTAATGACATTGAGTCATATGTAACAAACTTAGAACTTGGTGGAATCTAGTTTACCCTAGTTACCATCCTCAAAATGACAATAAAACATATATAGAGGATAAAATAAAAATAATGGGTGATGAAGTAATTAATATAAGCTACAACATAAAATAAAAAATATGGTGATCAAAAGATAGTAAACAAATACGTATATATGGTAATGGGAAATGTGAAATAAAGAGCGTTAAATAAGAAGTAAATATTATAGTAATACTTAGGAAATAAGTATAGCATTGAGATGTATAACAATATTTGTAGATCTTAAAGATATAGGATAAAGTATCAATATCAATAAGATATAGGGTAAAGTAGAAATATCAATAAGATATATAAAAGTGTAAAAAAAAAGGGAAAAAAAAGTGGGGTAAAATACGATGAAAATTAAAAAGAAAAAATTTCAAAGATGTGATATCATGGTATTGTCAAATGAGATAATAAAAAGTGTGAAAGTATAAAGATGATGATGATGGTCATATTTGATATTAAATAGTAAATAGATTGTGAATACATAGAAAATGTATTATAGAGAAGTAACATATAGTAGTTGGAATAAGCACAATAGAAATAAAATTATAAAGGAGACATGAGTTTACAATATGTTGAGTTAAGAATTGATGATGTACTTAAACAAGAAGAGGCAACGTATTTCATGGTAGTTGGAATGTGTAAAAAGATAAAAAAATAAGACAATACAATGTGAGGAGTGTTAATGAACTATAGAGAATATGTTATGGAGTAATGGTATAATGAAAAACATGAGAGTAAAACAAATATAAGTATATAAGTAATCACAATTAATTAAGAAGATGGAGTAGAAGATAGTACATATGTATGAGATAAGTATAAAGGATAAATATATAGTAATATTGTAGAGGTATATATAGGAGGAAAAAATGTGATACCAGATACTTGACTTGAGGAGCCT
>ML780699.1:561159-588596 GCA_009831015.1 Picea engelmannii | reverse complement strand
TGAAGAAATGGCATCCTTACCTAATAGGTAGGAACTTCAAGGTCAAAACAGATCATGATAGTCTTAAATACTTCTTGGAACAAAGACAATCTTCAAAAGAAAAACAAAAATGGGTAACCAAGATATTGGGTTATGATTTTGAAATCCTCTATAAAAAGGGGAAGCAAAATGTTGTGGCAGATGCACTCTCAAGAAAGGATGAATATGTTGAGGCCTTTCTCTGTGCTATCTCAATCATCCAACCCGATTGGATAATAGAAGCAAGGGATGAATGGAAGAATGACGAAAAAGTGTGGACTCTCATTCAAAGGTTGTAGCATGATTCCAGTGCATCAAATACATTTACATGGAAAAATGATTCACTATGTTACAAAGATCTCTTATATTTATGTAATAACTCCCAACTCAAACAAAAGGTACTATTGGAATTGCACATCTCTCCAGTAGGAGGACACTCGGGATTTTTGAAAACCTACCATAGAGTCAAGAAGGATTTTTTTTGGGATGGCCTTAAAACTAATGTTCAAAGGTTTGTGGCAAAATGTTTGGTGTGCCAACAAAATAAGGTGGAACAAATTAAGACCCTAGGTCTTTTACAACCATTATCCATCCCAAGTCAACGTTGGGAGGAGGTTTCCATGGATTTCATCACAGGGTTACCAAAGTCTGAAGGAAAGAGTGTCATCATGGTGATTGTTGGTAGACTGACCAAGTATGCACACTTTTGTGCACTCTCTCATCCCTTCAAAGCTTGTACAGTTGCCACCACATTCATGGAGATAGTTCAAAAGCTACATGGCAGCCCAAAGATTATTGTAAGTGACAGAGATCTCATCTTCACTGAACATTTTTGGACATAATTATTTTCTTGTTTGGGTACTCAATTGGCTCATAGCTCATCCTATCATCCTCAATTTGATGGATAAACCGAGATAGTGAACAAATGTCTGGAAGGCTACCTTCGTCGCTTTGTCTTTGATAAACAAACACAGTGGTTCAAATGGTTACCCTTGGTAGAATGGTGGTATAACACCAGGTAGTGTTCTAATCCTTCCATATATGATCCTCAACTTGACTTTTCCTCAAACTGTGATTGTGGTTGTTGAGTCATCACCTAGGAAAATATTACCTCCATCATACCTTTCATATTCACAGAACCACTCCCTGTGGGGAGTCATATGAAAAGATGCACCTGATTCAACCAACCATGCCTCATGATCTGCATGTGTTCTTGAGGAATCCAGGTACACATCCCCTCCTTCTTCCTTGGAGATCTTTTCTTCTGTAAAAGGAGAATCGGATTCTTAGGATCCCTTCTTTTTCTCAACTTTGGATCTACACTACTTCTTGTAGTGCCCTTCTTTTCCACATCTCCAACATACCTTTACAAACTTTCGGGGAGATTTAGATCTACCCTTAGACTTATATCTCCCACTTGATAACTTAGATCTATTTCTTTTCTGGGAGCGTCCTCTTGCAAATAGTGCATCTGTACTTTATCCTTCCATTTTCTTTTGTCTCATCTGCTCCATCAACAAGGATGGGACTAATTCATCAAACTTCAAGGCAGTTGTATTTCTACCTATGGCCACAACCAGACTATCCCATGAGTCTGGTAAAGAACACACTAAACTGATACACTTATCTTCATTTGAAATTTCAATCTCAATAGACACTAACTCACTTACCACAGTATTGAAGGCATTCAAATTCTCTTCCATCGAGTCACCATCTCTCATCCTCAGGTTATACAACTTCTTTCTCAGGAATAGTCTATTTACTAGGTACTTAGACTGATACAAATTCCCCAACTTACCCCATAAGTCCTTGGTTGTAGCTTCCTCTGACACATTTAGTAATATTGAATCTAAGAGACACAGTCGGATCGTGCTCTTCGCCTTTCGATCCAACTTTTTCTAGTCATCTGTTGAAGTTCCTGTAGGTGTAGTACCTAGATCTACCATGATCCACTGATATTTTTCCACCAACAGATATTCCATATTGAGATTCCACATATCAAAACTTTTCTCATTAAACTTCTCTATCTCCATTTTGAATTTCTCGCCATTTCTTTTCACCTAAAAAATCAATACCATAGATCTCCCACCGTAACAAGGCTTATCATAGTCCCGAGCCAAACCATTGACCATAAAGGCACCCCCCTGAAGCCAACAAAGATCTGATACCAAATGTATATTTTAAGCTTGTGAAATATTTACTGCAAAGATATTTTCAGTAAAAGAACATAAAAGATACAATGGAAAATACAAACATTACACGGATATTTTTCCCCTGGAAACCCAAACTGGGAAAACTAGCATATTCTATATTCATTCATGGTGATACATTGTTTACAATACAATATACATCTAGGAGATAGTAGCATCCAAAACCCTAACCCAATGACCTTTATTAGTCAACAAATCTGATTCCTTAACCGAAAATACAAAAACATCTAAAAAAACCATGTGCCAAAAAACCTCACAACAATGGACACGAAAATCAAGGCAACATGAAAATCAAGGCAAAAAGTGACACACATCCTGAGGAATTTTTTTTTTCTCGGGGGCGTTGCTCCGAACCCTTGCACGAGGGGCTTTCACCCCCCTCAAATCCCCTTGCACGCCTGGTGCATCATAGAAAATACTACTCATGCAAAGAATATAACACATACCCAACACAAATCTCATGTGTTATTTTCCTTGAATGTGAATGTAAATACAAAGTCTGATCCTTTTCATATTTTCTTTTCTTTCATTTTATTTTATTGGAATTATAAAAAAAATGGGAATACCACCTCTCTAAAAATGAATGGGTATTCATATCCTCGTGATTTTGACCTTAAGACTATAAAATAGTCTTTTAGATCAACAATCCAGCAGAGGAAATGATAGGATGGAATATGGAAGTAGGTTAGGAAGGAAGGATGCTTTGATATTAGTTGTGAATATTGATTGTGAATTAGATGTGCCACTTTTGTTTACTCACTTTGTTCCTACCATGTTTAAAATCCCCCTTTTACATTTTATGTGTGGTAATCAATTATTGATAAATTATTGTAATTTTGTTTGTGTAATTCTTGTAATTTTGTTAGTGTAATTCTTGTAGTTTTGTGCATGAATTATTATAATTTACTTTATATATTGACCTGCATGCCTTGGTGTGATTATACATAAATTATGCACTAGAGGCAGTGGTTATTTACCTTTAGTAAATGTGTAAGTTATGCCTCTGGTAGCTATGCACACATACCCTACACGTGTACACTAGTACAATAAATTAATGTATTAATTACTAAACTAGATGATTAATGATTTGATTTAATAATTTAATGACTATGTAAATTATATTGCATACAAAAATATTTAGTAGCATTAAATATATTTTTTTATTTTGATTGATGGTTGGTATGATGAATTAAATGAGGGTGGTGGGTTGTGATGTACATTTTGGGAAAATTTGTCAAATTGCATTTATAAGAAAAACTTTTCATTTATTTATTATTATTTTATGCAAATTGTTTATATTTTAGTTTTATTTTAACTTTTCCCAAAAAAATATAGATAAGGAAGGTTGATGGATAATAATGAGGGTGGTTGAGGAGACTTGGGGAAGGGGTTATGGAATCTTGATAAATAGGAAGAGGAAGTGGGGATGAGGGAGGTTGGATTTTGTGGGGAATTTGGATAATTCTTGGAAGATATAGTTCTTGTGATAATATTCTTAGATCATATGTGCCTTGCTATTCTTGGAGTCATGGACATGGAGGGCCAAGAAACCAAAATTTTTCTTGGAGCTATGAAGCCATCTAGGCTCCTAGTTGGCTAGGAGGATAATTTTGTTGTTCCACTCTAGGAAAGTGGGAAAATAATTGGAAAATGAATGCTTGGAAGCGTCTTCCTACTACTAGAAAAACTACATTGCAAATGATCATCTTCGACAGACCAGGGGAAGAGATATTTTTCCTAATATGTATTTGTTATGTTTCATCTTATTCCATTTAAAGAGTAAAATTGTGTTATTTCAAATCTTTTGATGCTTACAAATTTTATTCTATATCCTCCCATGAAGAGGTGTTACAGTGGTAGCTTATCTCTGAGAAGAGATGTGATGGCTACTGGAATTCGCAAGAAGATGATTAAAATGAGGCTCCCAAGGCCTTTTTAACATAAAGAATAAATGAGAAAAACCTAAACATCCAAAAACCTAACCCCGAAAGATGAAATTCCAAAAGGTTTGTGGGTCTTGATGGGGGTAGTTGATACATCAACTTCCCTAGGGTGTAACTTTTGCATATGATTTCCATTTAGGGCTTGTGATACCTCGTCGAAAATGTATAGTCAAGGAATATACATTTTGAATGGCCCAATAATTCCAACTGACATATATTGGGTGCTACCAAATCAAAAAATCATCTCTTAGGGCCTCAAAATGGCCCTAGAAGTTTGGGACCTGAAAAACTACAGAAAACTGCCAAAATGGAAACTGTATGTTGATCCAGTGGAATAGGTGGGTGGCCTTCAATGTCCACCTAGACCAGTCCTCCCACCTTTGAAATAAATGGTATCCATTGTGTTAAGTTCCCCCATAAAATGGGGAAATTTTTTTTGAACTTGATGCTTGGTGAACCACTTTCCTTGGTGCAGTAGCTTCCCTTCTTTGACAACCCAATAGAGTTGGATCTTATGTTGAAGGGTTCCATTAAACTATTTTTCCATGATCCAATCAATGGTTTCATGTTCCATGCAGTCATGGTTGAGCTATGTAGGTGTCAACTACTTTTCCACCTCCATTGTGTCTAGTAGTGGTGGAAAATATGGCCGAAGGAGGTCCATATTGAATATTGGGTGTAATCCAAGGAAAGGGGGAATACTTAAATGAAGAGTGTTGTCACCCATAGCCTTGGTAATTATGTAAGGTCCATAGAGAAGTGGATGAAACTTCCAATGGGGTCTTGCAAGTTTCTCTTTATACAAATGCAACCAAAATTTATCACCTACCTAAAACTTGTGGGGAACCCAGTGTTTATCATGGCACTGCTTGTACTTAGCATTGGATTTCTGCAAAACATCATGGACCTATTGGAAACTATGCTTAATCCATTCAATTAATTTTGTGTCCTTATCAACCTCAGATTGATCATGTGAATATTCTTCTTGTGTGACTGTAAGGGGTAGTGCTACATTAATGGGGCCCAATGGTTGAAAACCGAAGCCCACCTGAAAAGGGTTATGGTCAGTCGAGCTATGGAGTGATTTTTTGTAGCTATGTTGGACATAAGGAAGTATCTCATCCCATGCGTGTCGATTCTTGTATAGGCACAAAAGATAAATGATCATCCTATTGATGACCTCTATCTTTCCATCAGTCTGAGGGTGGAAGGATGTGGATTTGGTGAGCTTGGTGCCCAATAACGACTAGAGGCTCAAACAAACTATTCTTAAGAATATGTTGTCCCAATATGATATGATGGTCTTTGGTAGTTTGAAGTGTACCTATAAATTCTCAAAGAATATCTTGGTGGTGGCCTCGACTATGATGCTATTCTTGCAGGTGGTCAGAATGGTCATGTTAGAGAATAGATCAACAACCATGGATACACAGTCATTTCCATTCTTGGTGGAGGGGATACCTGACATGTAGTCCATTGAAATGGAATAGGAAGTGTAGGATATGGTATACTTAATAACAACCTATCAAAGTTTCAACCAATAAAAATAATTTTGTATTACTACAACTATATTCTCCACCCCAAAGTGTCTTGCCGTCTGACTGTAGTAGGATTTCCAAATTAGTCTTGCATGCTCGCTTGAAGGAATGCAGAGATAACCCAGATGACATAATATTCCATATTGAAGATGAAATTTGGCAATAGTCATGCCTCTTCCCAACATCTGGTAGATCATAGTGAATTCAGGATCATTGTCATAGAGTTGGGACCACCTAGAGGTCTCATGCCCGCTAGAGTCAAGCATTGTGGTTAGTGCTGCAACTAGAGGTCGACTAAGGTCATCAGTGACACGATTGGTGATCCCTTTCTTATACTAAATGTTTAGGTGAAGATTATAGAATTATGTGGAAAAATTTTGATGATAGTCATTCTACAATTTTTCATATGTCTGCATGAACTACTAATGCTTGTGATCTGTATGGATGATTGTCTCCTTATATAGAATGTAATGATTGCATTGGTGGAAGGCATGTACGATGGATTAGATTTATTTGTCATAGGTGGGGTACTTATGGAAAACATATGAGAATGTCTCACTATGATAGGCCACTAGATGATTGTGTTGAGTGATAACGACACCGAAAACATAATAAAAAACATCGGTCTTAATCTCAAATGGTTTTTACAGATCAGGTGAGGTGAGCATTGGTGCTGAGAATAAGTGATGTTTCAAATCAACAAATTATTTATATTGTGATTGTTTCCACACAAATTTGTCTATGCAACCACCCTTGGTCACTTGGTTGAGAGCCCATGTGATATGGGAGAACCCAAATACAAATATGTGATAGAATTTGGCGAGGCCTAAGAAGCTATGAAGCTTAGTGAGTGTTATTGGGGCTAGCTAGTCATGAATGACTTGGATATTGGTTCGATAAAAATGCACACCATGCTCATATATAATGTATCTAAGGTATTGGATCTTGTTCATGTAGAAGGAACATTTCTCTAAGTTAGCATATAACTTGTGTTGCCACAAACTATGGAGGACTTGTTAAATGTGTTGCAAGTGCTCTGCCCAACTCTTTCTGAAGACAAGGATGTCATATAGATATAAAACAACAAATTAATTGGTGAAGGTATGCAATATTTCATCCATCAACCTCATGAAGGTGGTTGGGGAATTCGCCAATCCAAACGGCATGGAAAAACACTCGAAAATACCTTCTTTGGAGTTGAAAGCAACCTTCCATACATTAGTCTATTCTATGGGGACCTGGTGGTATCCATACTTCAGATGAATCTTACTAAAATAATTCCCCCCCTTGAGTTTGTCGAGAAGGTCATCAATTTGGGGAATTGGGTATGGATTCTTGACTATGATTTTGTTCAAAGATCTGTAATCAATACAAAATTTCCATGACTCATACTTCTTTTGTATGAGCTTTATTGGAATTCCACAGGGTGAGGAGCTTGGTCGAATGTACCCTTTCTAGAGCAAGTCTCGGATTTGGTTCTTGATTTCCTCATTTTCCAATAGAGAGAACTAATACATTGGCCCATTAGGAAAAGACATTCCAATAGTTATCTTAATTGAATGCTTTACCTGATAGTGTAGAGGCACTCCAGTAGGTAACATGAAGATGTCTCGATATTCTTCCATGAACTTGTCCACTTTCTTATGCTATGTAGAGGAGACTTGTAGAGGCTATGGATGTGGTCACGAACTTCCATTGATTTTGAGAGAAAATCATTGTTGGGTTATTATACTCTTTGCAGTGAAAGTTTATTCAAGGTATATTGAATGATGGTCAAAGATCGAGGTGGATCAACAACAGTCAACATTGAGGTGGATCTATAGCAATTTGAAGGTTGAGGGAGTCAACCGAGAAAAATGGAAGTTGAATATATTGACGAAAATTCAACCAACAAGAGGTCTAAGTGAAAGTGTGAGACGATCGACTAGAGGCCGACTGAAGGCTGACGGGTATTCGAATGGTAATCTGACTTGGAGTCGACTGTAATAGAATCCTAGGATTTGTTGGATTTATAGCCAATGATATGCATGGATCTGTAACTAATTTTGGGTGCCAATATTTAGGGTCCTTCGTGTTTTAAATCCTATAAAGAGGTGTTTTTTAAGGCCATAAAGGATAATGCAGGTTAACGTATAATAACCATTCTTTAGAGAAATATTTAGATGTAGGCTGTTGGTCATGCATATGTAAGACAAATTGGATATAGGGTTGTTCTTGCATAGGTAAGAGGGTATGATGAATATTGTGTCTTAGGTGTGGACCAAGGTTAGACATGTAAGATTTTATTCATATTGTATAAAACAACAAGAGAGTAGAATGCTCAAAGGAATGTTGGTTTTTCCCGGTTAAGGGTTCCAGGGTAAAATCTTGGTGTACTGTGTGATCGCTTGTGTCATTTGCATTCTTGATTAAATTCTTCTTCTCTTCTTATAGGATTAGTGTAGAAGTGTCATTAATTTCTTGTCATGTGGTATCAGAGCTTAGGTCTTCCCTGAAAAGTGAGTTGTCAAAGCGGTGTTATTCTTTGGCAAGTATATCAGATATTGATTTTACAATCTTGAATATGAGAACTAAACCCTAGGTACAATAATATTTGTAAGTCATAAATCATGTTAAATATCATGGTAAATAATGGTGAGCATTTCCACAATAGATATAAAAAAATTAAATGGCCAGAATTTTGAGCTTTGGAAGCTTAAAATAGAATATCTTCATGTAGATCGAGAACAATGGATAGTGGTTTGTCTAGGTACCCAACCGATAGGCATGTCAGCGGAATAATGGGAAAAACTTGAAAGAAGAGAAAGAAGTATGATTCAAATTTTCATTTCATATTCGTTGTTGTTGAATGTCTCAGATGAATATTCAACCAAGAAACTGTGGGACAAGCTGGGAAGATTTTAATAGTCAAAATATCTAGTAAATAAGTTATTTCTCAGAAAGAAACTATCTCTTCTGAGGATGAGTGATGGAAGTTCAGTGACTAAGCATTTAATGTGTTTAATACTTTGTTAATCTAGTTATCATCTATGGATATTAAGACCACTAATGAGGAGAAGTGTATCAACCTATTATGTTCTTTTCCAGAATCCTGGGATAGCTTAGTCTTGGCTACTGGGAATAATACAACCAAATTAGCGCTAAAGGACATGGTTGCTTCTCTACTGTCGAAAGAAATGAGAAAGAATAACATGGAAGGATTGACCAAATATTCTCTAGTAGTGAGAGGTCGACCGATAGACAAAGATATTGGAAAATTCTCTGGTAGAAATTTCAAGTCAAAGGGTAGATCTAAATCTTAGGTTCAATCGACACGAAGATAATGGAAATGCAGTAAAGTTGTGCATTATAAAATATATTGTAAGTCGAAGGTAACAAAATTCAGTGTTGGATTCGACAGGAAGAAGTCAACTGAGAGAAAGAAAATCTAGGATAAGGGAGGTGATGTGTACCTGACATCAACTAGTACACGGTGAGATCAAGTTGTTTTGTTGATCGTCTCAGGAGAATCCTATCATATGACACCACATAAATAATGGTTCTATGAATATGAACAATATGATGGGGGTGATGTGTTTTTGGGGGACTAATTGACAACCATAATTGTTGAATGGGGAAGAGTATGACTGAAACTACAGGATGGGAAGAAAAGAACCCTTCCAAGTGTGCTACACATTCTAGATTTGGCAAGAAAACTGATATCTGTTAGGAAGATGAGTGATGTAGGAGTGCATAATCTGTTTTAGAAGCACTTGTGAAAAATGGTCAGAGGTGTGATGGTATTAATGAAAGGACTTTGGATTGGTACCCTGTACAAGATGTTAGGGAATGTCAACTCAAATGGATACAACAACATCAGTCCTCCTGAAATCGACTTGACTCATCTCGATTTCGAATCAACTCGAGCCAAGTCGATTCAAATCGACTCTATAACACATGATGAAATAGACCCAACTAGGTTATGAATGTTAGGATCGTAGTGGTACACTTAACTTTTAAGCATATTTTTTCCCTCCGTCCCACCTTTCCTGAGACACCCTTGTTTGACACATATCCCATTTGAATCCTCTCATGGCCCCAATTTCTTCCCTGACACCTCATCCACTACCTAATCTACTACGATTCCAACTACCTGAGCTAAGACCCAAGAATACTGAGATACCAAGCTATCCAACATAGAAATGAAAATTAACTCCCTTCATGATAAGCTCTTCACTGAACTCCAAGCTTCCTTTGATCCATTAGTTGAAAAATCCATCTTGAGGGCCATGCAACAACTCAAGAAAGGAAATAATGTTGAGCCCAATGCAGAGCACCCTCAACAATCCCACTTTGAGCATAGTCATTCATCTCACTTCACTCGGGGTTCTCCACACTCTTGGAATAAGGCACCCAAAGTTGACATGCATAAGTTTGATGTCTCTAACCCAGTAGGGTGGGTTTCTCAAATAGAACAATACTTCTCCCCTTAGAACATTTGGGATGATAAGGCCAAACTCCATGTAGGGGTTTTGTACCTAGATCAAGAACTATGGAAGTGGTGGAAGAGGCATATGAAATGTTATCCTGCACCCCCACTTGGAGCATGTTCACCAAAGAAATTTGTGTCTTTTTTGATTGGGAAACTCATTTCATGGGAATTCTCACAAAGTTTCACCAATATGGCTCAGCATCAGAATTCATCACAACATTTGAACAATTGGATATAATAATTGAGGGATTATCTGATCAATTTTACCTTGAATGTTCTAATAGTTGTTTAAAGGAAGCCATATGGGATCATGTCAGGATGAATCATCCTATTACTTGGTTGCAGGCATGCCAATTAGCACAGAAAGAAGAGACCATCCTCCACGTGCCACCCCTGAAGGCTCCACTTATCAACCATCCTCACCAAGGGGATACCCTTTCTCTAAAACAAACCTTGAAGGTCCAAAGGGTCTCTCCCTTCGAAATGGTGGAACATCGCAAGCAAGGACTTTTCTATTATTGTGATGAAAATTATGCACCAGGGAATAAATGTAGAGAACAAAATCTCTTCCAAATTGATGTAGTAGTTTCCTCTCCCTATGAAGACATCCCATCAGATGAAGCTCTAGACCCATAGGTGGCCAAACCAAGTGATCATGAGGAAGATCCAGTTGTAAACCCTGTGGAATCAGTTGAACCAGCCATATCGCTTCATGCACTCTCACATATTTCAGCCCCACAAACATTGAAGATTAAGGGCTACATCAAACATAACTTGGATGTGGTATTGATTTGATGCAGGAGCATCACCTTCAAGGTCGATAATGCACACATGGAGGCAATCAGAAGAGATTTCAGCAATGCCTGAAATTCAAATTGGGCATTAGCTCAGAATTCAATTGGGTTGTTGAGATATTTTGTTGAGAAATTTGAATATTGTAACTTGTTTGAAAAGTCTCTAAGGACAATAAGAAATCATAGACATAGAGTCTTGAATATGTCTTATAGTAATTAGCAGTTACTATAATGCGACAGAGTAGGTAACAATTTTAAGTTTGAAATGATAGATTTCAGAACAGGATGAGAAATTTCACAGAGCCAGTCCTTAGATATTTTGATTTTCAATTTGTAATAGACATATACAAAGTAGATTATGAAAGGATTGTAGTAGAAACATAGTAGAATAGAGCAGAGGAACACCATGTGTATTTTTCATTTTTATGAATGAATAGAACAGACGAAAATTTGTCCCAAATTGGACTATGTTCATTTGAATGTGATTGCATGAATATTTCATTTTGTATGTGGTATTTTTTTCATTCTCATTCCTATATGAGAGTTCGAGAAGATGATTTCATGAACCTGTAATGAAAGTGGATCAGTTCCAATCATTTCTCTTTTGAACCATGTATGCAAGGTGTGCATTCACAAACACAAGGTGTGCGTTGACTGAGTCTTAGCGATTCAGAAAGAAGGGCTCAGAGAGAGGACAGAGGGAAATTGGGGATCCAAGTGCAAGGAATGCATAGTGGCTAGAAGTTTCCAAGTTTCGAAGGGATAACGTAAGAGAACGATAGGTGGGTGTAAGGTATTTTTGTTTCAAGAAAATTCCTCAAATCTGAGTTATTCAAGATCTTCGAATGCAAGGTGTGCATAAGAGGTCGAATATTCAAAGAGGACGGAGATCAGGAAGGATATAACTTTTGAGTATAGATCTTCAGCAGGGAAGAATTGAAGGATGAGGTCTTCGACACTTAGAAAACCTTTTAAGTCTTAGAGACGAGAAAGATCAGGAGGAGGAGCATCGCAGATCGTCAGATCTAGTATAGATGACCGATAGCCATCAGATATAGAGGAAGGTGCATGAGGTTTAAACCTTGTGTATGCAAAGTCTAATGGACTCATCAGAGTCCCGAAAGCAATAGAACCATCCGTCATTATAAGACATGTGGTGAAGATCTAGAACCACCGGGGATTTGTTTACCGGGAGATGAGAGTGAAGACTCTCTCAAATCATCGAAAGGAAGAATGTTGGGATTTGATCATGACTGTTGATCATCCCAAAAATATCACGACTGTTGATCATGATTAAGAGTTACAACTGTCCATCGAAGGGGATACGTGGTTGTTGGTTGGCATTTCGGCACTGGGGAAATGAAGGAGAAGATTGGGTCAAAATTGTGAAAGGGGATTTCGTGAAAGGATCAGAACCATCCATTTTGGAGGATGTGTGGTAGAGATTTAGAAGTCACCAGGATTTTGGTCAGTGGGAGTTGGGAGGTGAATACTCCTAAAAAGGATATCATCGGGATTTGATCTGGGTCATTGATCAAGTGACAGATATGGACCATAGATCCAAGAGGTATCAGGTCTTAGGGTTTCGAGGATTCGAAAGGGAAAGGAGGAGCACTGCATTTTGACTCCCTGAATTGTGAAATCCAAAGAACTCGATGGAGTATCCCTAGGCCACAAGACAGGGTCGTGTGGAGAAGGCTTAAGGGAGGATCCGTTAGGCCCTTTTCGAGTTTCGACATTTCGAAAGATAGGGATCCAGGGAGAGCTCACATGTAGGAGTCTCAAACTTTCGAAACATGAAAGGCGCATAGTCTATAGCCTTGGGTCATAGCCCAAGGTCACGAGAGAGAAATGGAGTCAACGCAGAGGTATCTGTTGGCTCAGAAGGGAGAAGGGTGCCAAAAAGGGTGGCGTGCACACAGGGCTTCTCAAATCCAATATTAGGGACGAAGGGACCTATGGATCTGTTCTAAGGGTTCTAGCTGGAACCAAAGAGATATTTCGGCTTAGCAGGAAGGAATGATCCAGTGATCGGGAGGTCGCGGACCCTGTTGAAGGGTGAGGTAGGGGGTTTGCATCAAGTGGTATTAGAGCTAATATTTTGAGTTTGTTTGTGGACAACAGACAAAGGAAAAGGAGGAGGGTTGGTGCCATTTGTGGTATCAAGGAAATTTTCAATTTGTGTTTGTAGGTGACATAGTGAAGTCATGCCACCTAGAAGATGCAGAGTGAATGTAGATATGGACGAAGAAATGAGGAAACTCAGAATAAGATTAGATGCCATGGAGACTGCACAGAGAAGAGCATTGGATGCTGGTGATGTCAGTGAGGATGAAAGTGAAGAGGCAGAGGTTGAGAAAAATGCAGCAGAGGACACTGCACGAGCTCGCTTGATACAAGTTGTTTCACAAATAGGAGCCAGAGCAAGGATAGAGGTACCTATGTATGAAGGCAATTTGGAAGTTGAAGAATTGTTGGATTGGGTACGCGCCATGGAAAAATACTTCGATTATGAAGATATCGAAGAAGAAAATATGGTGAAGCATGTAGTGACAAGATTGAAAGGACATGCAGCGTTATGGTGGGATGAACTACAAGCCGAACGTAGAAGAAATGGTAAGCATAAAATCAAAAGTTGGGATAGGATGGTAGCTAAGTTGAAGGCAAAATTTATCCCGAAGGATTACCAGATCAATTTTTATAGAAGATTGTAGAATCTGAAACAGAAAGGTTTATCAGTGAAGGAGTACACTAAATAATTTTACCAACTGAACATCAGGGTTGGACAGAAAGATAATGAATATGAGAAGACAGGCAGATGCTATTGAAGGAAAATCTCCCTGCGGATAGGTAGATCTCCTCTTGAGAGCTAGACTCTTAACTCTTAAGATAGAAGGTGCTTAACATGGACACCGACTTCCTTTTAGATCTAGATAAACTAATGTGTGAGGAGGAAGAAGAAAAGAAGTACCTTTTTTCTGGTGTTTGTCCCTGCATAGTCCAAGTTGAGCTCCAATCTTAAACTCCTCGATAAGCCCTGTAGAAAAACAAAGATACAACCAGCTTCCTACTCTACTGAGATTAACTCGAAATAGATCTATCTATTAGAGACAAATTCATGTGAGATCAAACAAATACTTGAAATAAACAGGCCAAGCATATTATATTAATGAGAACAACAATGAAGAAAAGTTACAACCATAGATGTGAGTGCAACAGCTTCATCAAGTTCCCCTTGTCCAAACCCTTGCTTAAATAGTCCACACACAGAATGTTGATGTTCCAATACCACTCATGAGATCATAAGTTTGGTATAATTCTCAATCTCCATTCCTCCTCCTCCATGGAAATCCCTCATTATATAATATTTGGAGACTTAACCACCATGGAGAGAATCTCTCATTAGATCCACTAAGAAAGGGATCTCTAAGATATTTAGGAAGAAAATATCTCTTAAGGATTTTGGGGAGGAAATATTTCTTAAGGATTTTAAGGAGGAAATATTTCAACCATCCATGAGATCCTCCACCTTCCCTAAAAAATAGGAAACCAAATGTGAGGTGGATCCTCACACTTAATTACTTTATTTTTCATGAATATTAATAATAATTCATGTGCACTTGATTCTCACACTTAACCCATTTCTTTTCCATGAATATTAATAATAATTCATGTGTTCTTAGTATTTCTTTGCCTTCATGTAATATATCCCTCCTCCACATTGACTAGGGATTGTGACATAGGTTATTCCATGGTGTCAAGGTGTATGTGACACTTATACAACACTTTACGACACATAGGGCGAGGTACCTAGGTGTGCAAATTTCATGTGTAACAGAATGCCCCCTAAAGTGTGAGGTCAAAAGAGAGAATGATGGTAGAAACACTTTACAAATATTTAAAGCAAGGGTGTAGACACAGAGAACTTGATAGAAGCTACACACAAACATCCAACAAATATTATGACATGTTTCAAACACAAGGTAGGCATACCTATGCTTGGGTGATAAAGGCTTGCAAGATATGGCCGCCATAAAATACACTGCGGATCCATGATTATATTGACAAAACAATATAGCCACTAAAGATACACTGTGGATCTATACTCCCATGACCTGAATTGATCGCAGCCATGAAGAATACACAGTGGATCTATGAGATGACAAGACATAGCCACGACCAATACAAATTGGATCTATGTGACAGTATATGTGTCATTGTTCAAGAGAAACTCCATCCCAACCTGGGAAAAGTACATATCAGAGTGATCACTCAACCCAGGGTCTTCTTACCGATCCTGATGTAGTATGAATCTAAACATGTGAATAGATATCCTGATGTCGAACATGGCATAAACCACTTGATTATTGGTTAATAATGTAAATCGTTAACAAGCACGAGGGAAATCACCATTGATGTCAATGATTCCCAAGGTACCCTAGTACATTCCAACGAATGTGAATGGATGAGATGAAGTCAAACATCCATGGAATCATCCTATCAGAGGTCAGTGATGTAAACCCATTGTCGAACGTGAGGAGGCCTGCCATTGAGGCATGCAGGTCCCAAAGTACTAATTGGTTTCTAAGTCTAGTTCCTAGATAATGTGTTGAAGTCGACAGCAATAGACTCATCGAAGGAGGGCCTTGATGTATCCCCCATCAATGACACGAATAAGACACAGAGATGTAATTCGTAGATCAAATGAACATGGACTGACACAGGTATTGAGACAAGATATTTGTGATGGTTGAATCTCGAGGCGGATACTTCCCTTGAACACTGAGGCACAACAGCAGAAACATGACACAGACCAAAACACGATAATGCAGTGGATACTGTGACTTTCGTCGGGTGACCCAAAGGAGTAAGAAAAACTTAGAGGATTGGTTTAGTGTAGAGGTTTAGCAGATTAAGATATGCGCAAAGACAAAGTGTTGTGTTCAAGGGTGACTCTAAGAGTTATTGGTAATGTTCTCAAAAACTGCTTGGCTTGCTTCTTTCAATTTTTCCCCCATCTAGATAGACAAGTACCTCTTTTTAATTTAACGATCTCAAGGAGGGTAGCACATGCTCAATATAAATCACCTTCGGTAAGTTCCTCTTCCTTTGTTTAACAAACTGGAAGAAGTAAGGGTTCGATCCCATATGGGCCTGTCGATGTTTGTTTAATGAGTCCAAAGATAGAAAACTCGAAGGTTTTTCATGATTATAAAGTTTGGAAAAACACTTAAAAGAGAACTCTCTCAGTTCCTTTTTTGTAAAGTAGTCTGATGAGACTGAAAAAGAGATAAACTATCACTCAACAGACGTTTTCTTCAAATACTTTAACAAGCATGAAGAGAACAAGGTTGCTTGGCAATCTTTTCATGTTTAGAGAGTCTGAAAAGAACTTAAAGATGACTCCAATGTTGTCCTTTTCAATAATGTTAGTCTCACAAGGCTGAAAAAGAGATAAATTATCACTCGAAAGACGCCCTTTCAAACCTTTTAATGAGTGGGAAAGGAAGCAAGATGAATCGACAATCTTTTCATGTTTAGAGAGTCTGAAAAGAGCTTAAATATGACTCCAGGGGGTTCCTTTTTCGTGTATCCATACAGGTCCGAAAAAGAGATAAAATTTAAACCAGATGCATTCTCATGTATTTACGAGCACGAGAAAGAATAAAGAATAAGCTCGGTATGCCCCCAGCTTGAAATCTAGTGGCTTAACTCCAGAATGATCATCAAAGGCTAGAGACATGCCCTCCAAGCTTCAATTCATTCACCAACTTCGAGGTTGTCACCAATTTCTCTACGAGATGAGAAAAAGGAGAAGGGTGGATGAAAATAAGGTTCAAGAGAGGTGATTATTTCATTTTTTAATGAGCTTGACATAGGAAAAGAACTATGATCAGGGTTCCAGGTTCGATCCCCAGATTCCTATTTCATTTTTTAACAAGATTTCTATAGAGAGGAAAACTATGCTCAAGACCTCTATTTCATTTTTTAACGAGCTTTCCATAGAGAAGAGAAACTATGCTCCTGGACTCTACTTGATCATGGCTTTCGAGAGAATAAAGTTCTGGAAGGATAGCATGTCAAGGGACAAAACTCAATCATGGATTCCAAGAGATCTTCGCTGGATGGAAGATAATCACTTTGGAAGGGACACATGTCGAGGGTCGTGATAGGGGTAAGGAGATCAGGCTCCAATAGCCCTATTGAAGAAATAACCATGTCAACTACCGGATCTAAATCATCATAAGTTGACCTCATAAACACTCCCAGTACTATTAACAGTAACTGGTTGCTTGGATCCAACATCTGATGTTGTTGGGGCCTTGGTCTTTTTCGGGCTCTTCTTCTTCTTCTTCTCTTTCTGTTTCTTATTCTTCTGATCGACCTGGCTACTTGCTTTAGATCTTTCACTAGGCAAAGAAGGAGAAATAGAAGGAGACTTAATGGGTGAAGAAGGAGAAAGGTCGACGTGAGGTTGATGTGTAGGTGGTGTACTGACATCTAAAGTATTAGGTGCAGTTGAAACATTGGGAGGATTCGAGATCACCGAAGTGGGGAACAACTAAACTAGTAATCCGATGGTGAGTCCTGGAAGACTCAGTGTGGCAATATATGGAGGACCAAAGTTTCAAAAATAAGGAAAGGTGTAAGGTTTCCCAGGACAAGAGGTCCCTCCATTGGTACTCTCAGGAGTTGACACCATTAATACTGACTTGACCTAAGGTCCACTAAGTAAAACAAACAACACACACTATGAATCTGAGAAGAAATAAATCAAACAAACCTTCCCATGATGAAACCACTAGTTGGTGATGAAATCCAACATCGCAAGATCAAAATAGGAAGTGCGGGGATGGAGCGGGTGGATTAGTTACGTTGGCAACCTGCTTAATGGACTTGTGTCTTGGTGCAAGATTCCACGCAGTAATTGTGGATTTACCCTCCAAGGAGCCCAAGTGAGTTTGACCAACTTCTGTTCCAGGTATAGTGAGACTTCCCTTCACTGTCACCTTGTGTAAGACCCTAAAGATTGTGGCTACTAAGGTCACCAACTCATAGTCAACCCCTGGGCGGGTACAGTCGAAAGTCCATTTTGAACGTAAGGGTAGGGTATCTAGCTCGAAATAAACTTGAAAGGATTCCACTCAACATTGTGGGTATACCTTCAAGTGACCCCCATAATATGATCTGACTACTACAATCAGTCAAACCACGGAGGGATAATCTTCGTAGCTCTCCCGAGTGCGACCTCATGCATAACCCCTGTGTGAGAGGGGGATCCCAGAAATCCTATACGACAATTGGATTTCAATCTCCCTACCACAAGATACTAATTTTGTTTGATATCTTTGGAAATTTATCCTTTCAACCTATTCCAAAGCCCTACACCTTAAACTAATGTAGGTTTGCTAACAAAGATGTAAAAAGTCTGATAAATTTTAGTTAAGCGTTGATTTTTAAGGATGTTGTTACTCAAAAGGAAAATGGTGTGGACAATATGGTGTTTTGACCGAATCAAAATTTATTCAAAGAGATGAAAATGCACTCTTTTCATTTCGATGAAATCTATGCTATGAGAAGGAGAAAACCTTCATCATTTCAGATGCACAATGTCCCAAAAATGCCCGAAAACATGCAATTCTGCTACTTCAAATGCAAGCTAGTTTCACTACCTAAAATAAAGAATGCATATATGTTCTTTGTTTGATTATGATATATACAAAAATTAAACAAAAAACCTTCAATGCTCCATTACTTTCAATCAGGAGAAAGAGTCTTATGCAGATGCAAAAGACACGAAGAAAAAGGCTACAAACAAAGAACGCACTCAAGGTAGTGAGAAATGAAAGAAAAAAAAGAAGAATATTGGTATAAAAATAACTCAATCAAGGATCCTAAAACCAACAAGCATCCAAGGAGTACAATAAAATCCAGAGAAGAATCCAAAAAGAGACAGGGAGAAAGAGAAAATACCCAAATTGTCCCGACAAAACAAGCAGCTAGAAAGAGCAATTTCCACATTTCTGAAAAGGTTTTCAAGCTCCAATAAAGACAATATGGAGTGATAATAATCAAAAACCAATCCAAATAAATTCACAAACCATTCACAAAGATTGGGTAAAGACTTCCACAAAACAGGTTGCAAAAAACTAATGAGAAAAAGGCAGAAAAACCTCAAGAAGGAGATTGGCACTCCCCCAAAAGGGTACACAGAGCATTATAACACCCCATAAAGAACTATAGAGGAGCACTGATGATATACCAGTGTTATGATATGGCCTACAAGGGGGAGTTGGTCCTCCCAAAAGCTCAGAAAAAGAGCCAAAAAATTGCAAAAAATTCACCCATAATGCATAAAAATTGGTGAAAATGTAAATGAAGATGGGAGAAGGATAATGGATCATAAAAAAACATAAAAAGTGATATGAAAGGTGATAAAATGGCATGGGAAACCAAGTAAATACAATAGGATTCCTTTCCTAGTAGAGTCACCAATTTATGTTGAAGGAAAATCTCCCTGTGGACAGGTAGATCTCCTCTTGAGAGCTAGACTCTTAACTATTAAGACAGAAGGTGCTTAACATGTACACTGACTTCCTTTTAGATCTAGATAAACTAATTTGTGAGGATGAAGGAGAAAATAAATACCTTTTTACCGGTGTTTTTCCCTGCATAGTCCGAGTTGAGCTCCAATCTTAAACTCCTTGATAAGACATGTAGACAAACAAAGATACAACCAGCTTCCTACTCTACTGAGATTAACTCGAAATAGATCTATCTATTAGAGAAAAATTCATGTGAGATCAAACACAAACTTGAAAGAAATAGGAAAATCATATTATATTAATGAAAAAAACAATGAAGAAAACTTACAACCATAGATGTGAGTGTAGCATCTTCATCAAGTTCCCCTTGTCCAAACCCTTGCTTAAACAGTCCACATGCAAAATGTTGATGTTCCAATACCACTCATAAGATCATAAGTTTAGTATAATTCTCAATATCCATTCCTCCTCCTCCATGGAAATCCCTCATTATAAAAGATTTGGAAACTTAACCACCATGGAGAGAATCTCTTATCAGATCCACTAAGAAAGGGATCTCTAAGATATTTAGGGAGAAAATATCTCTTAAGGATTTTGGGGATGAAATATCTCTTAAGGATTTTGAGGATGAAATATTTCAACCATCCATGAGATCCTGCACCTTCCCTAAAAAATAGGAAACCAAATGTGAGGTGGCTCCTCACACTTAATTACTTTATTTTTCATGAATATTAATAATAATTCATGTGCACTTGATTCTCACACTTAATCCATTTATTTTCCATGAATATTAATAATAATTCATGTGTACTTAGTATTTCTTTGCCTTCATGTAATATATCCCTCCTCCAGATTGACTAGGGATTTTGACATAGGTTATTCCATGGTGTCAAGGTGTATGCGACACTTATACGACACTTTACGACACTTAGGGTGAGGTACCTAGGTGTGCAAATTTCATGTGTAACAGATACATCAATGGGCTAAGATATGAAATCCAAGAGGAGATCAGCATGATATTTGTCAGTAAATTCGAGGATGCCTATCAAGCATCCTTGAAAGATGAATAAAAGTTGGCTAGGAGGCAAAGCCAATGAACCAGAGGTGGAAGCTCATCTAGAGGCAAAGGAAGCATTAGAGAAATTTCTGGAAGTTGAATCCTGAAGATGACAAACAACATAGTCACCATGAGAAGGGTGGAAGTTCCAAATAAGGATAGCACAGTGGGAGAAGTTATTTTTCTAGAGGTAGAAGAAGAGGAAGAGCCAGAGGAGACGTAGTTAAATGCTATACCTATGGAAAAGAAGGACACAAATATTGGGAATGTCCTGACAGAAAAAGAGAAGGCGGAGAAGCACATATTGCTAAAGCAGAGAAGCATGTGGAAGTAGAAGCAGTAGAAGGACGAAGAAACCTCATGATGAGGAAATTTCTTCTCAAACTAGAAAATGAACCAGAGGAACTAATTCAGTGAACAAGCCTATTCAGAAGTGCTTGCAAGTCAAAAGACATAGTTTTCAAAGTGATCATAGACAGTGGAAGCACTGACAATCTAGTATCCATAGAGATGGTGGGAAAGTTGGAGATGAAGACAACTACACACCCAAGGCCATATAAGGCATCGTGGTTGCATAAAGGGCATCAAGTCATGGTAAGTTAACAGTGCCAAGTTGAATTTAAGATAGGAGGTTACAAAGATGAAATATTATGTGATGTAATTCCTATGGATGTCTGTCATATTTTATTGGGAAGGTCATGGAAATATGACCGAAAGGTTATTCATGATGGAAGAAAGAATACCTATACCCTAGAAAGGAATGGTAGGACACATCTGATATTACCCATAGAAGACGAAGAGGAAGATCCAGAAGCTAGTCCAAGCATACTTCTCATGAGTGGGAAGGAGCTCTTAAAAGAAGTCAAGAAGGAGAAAGAAATGTAGTTTGTTGTAGTGAGGAAGCCTCGAGTTATCCTTACAAATAATTTTGTAGAAGATTTGCCTATAGAAATCTAGGAACTGTTAGAAAACTTTGCTGATATAGTCATGGATGAGTTACCACACTCATTGCCACCTATTACGAGCATAAGCCATCATATTGACCTTATTCCAGGAGCTAGTTTACCAAATAAAGCAGCTTATAGGTTGACACCTAGAGAGAATGAGGAAGTCAAAAATCAAGTCCAGGAGTTGTTGGATAAAGGATTAGTCAAGAAAAGCCTAAGCCCATGTGCAGTACCAACTGTATTGAGCCCAAAGAAAGATGGAGGATGGAGGATGTGTATAGATTCTCGAGCCATCAACAAGATAACCATTAGATACATATTTCTTTTACCAAGGATGGATGATTTGATGGACTATTTAAGTGGAGCAAGCAATTTTTCCAAGGTAGACTTGAAGAGCGGACATCATCAAATAAGAATGAGAGAGGGAGATAAATGGAAAACAACATTCAAGATGAATCAAGGATTGTTTGAATGGTTTTTCATGTTGTTTGGGTTGACAAGTGCACCAAATATATTTATGAGGTTGATGAATGAAGTGTTGAAAGACTTCATCAACAAATTTTTCATAGTATATCTGGATGCCATACTAATTTTTATAAAGACAAAAGAAGAACACCTAAGACATTTGACAGCAATGATGGAAAGGTTGGAGCAAGAGAAGTTGCTGATAAATCTAAAGAAGATCTCTTTTATGAAGAAGGAGCTCATATATTTGGGTTTTGTAATCTCTTCAAATGAATTGAAGATGGACCCAAGAAAGGTGAGAGCAATCAGAGAATGGACATCACCGAGAAACATATTTGAATTAAAAAGTTTTCACGGGTTAGCAAACTTCTATAGAAAATTTATCAAAAATTTCAATGGCATATGTGCACCCATGTTAGACATTGTGAAGAAGAAACACAAGTCCTTCAGTTGGAGGAAGGAAGCTGAAAAAAGTTTCAAAGTGTTGAAAGAGAAAATCACAAATCATCCAATTCTGGTCTTACTAGATTTTGGAAAAACATTTTAGGTGAGATGTGATGCAACTGGATTAGCTATTGGAGCAGTCTTGAGTCAGGACAATAATCCAGTTTCTTATTTTAGTGAGAAACTGAATGACGCCAAGCAAAATTATTCCACGTATGACAAGGAATTTTATGCAATGATTCAAGCTTTGAAAAAATGGAGGCATTATATAATTCCTAAAGAGTTTGTCTTATACAATGATAATCATGCTTTGCAATTTATTACTAGTCAAGATAAGTTGAATCAGAAACATGCAAAATGGGTAGAATTCATGCAGAATTTTACTTTTGTTATTAAACACATTGTTCGAACTGATAACAAAGTTGCAGATGCTTTGAGCAGAAGAAGTTTGATTGTACAGGAATTCCAGGTGGAAACTTTGGGTTTCGAACACCTCAAGGAGATGTATAAAGAAGATGTAGATTTCAAAGAAGATTACGAGGCATGCAATAATCCTTTGTTGGGAGATAGAAGCCCATGGAATGAATATTTGATTTAGGATGGATTACTATTCAAGGGGAGCCAATTATGTATTCTAATGTGCTCAATGAGAGACAACCTGCTGAAAAAAAACACAGTGGAGGTTTAGCTAGACAGTTTGGTCATGACAAGACGTTTGCACAATTGAATAATTCATATTATTGGCCGAGCATGAGAGAAGAAGCGAGGAAATTCATGAACAAATGCAAAATTTGTCAGTATGCAAAAGGAAGAAAACAAAACACTGGTTTGTATCAACCATTACAGAGGCCATGGGATGCAATCAATATGGATTTTGTTTTGGGATTGCCTAGAACTCAGAAAGGGAGCAATTCCATATTTTTTGTGGTGGAAAGATTCTCAAAAATGGCACATTTCATAGCATGCTAGAAGACAAGCGATGCCACACACATCGCCAATCTATTTTTCAGAGAAGTAGTAAGACTACATGGATTTCCAAGGAGCATAGTTTCAGACAGAGACACCAAATTTGTAGGACACTTTTGGAGAACTCTATGGAAGAGGCTAGGAACTAAATTATCCTTTAGTTCATCATATCACCCTCAGACATAGGGAAAAACTGAAGTAGTGAATAGGAGTCTTGGAAACTTACTGAGGATTTTAATCACTGAGCAAGGTAGACAATGGGATCAGATTCTGGCACAAGCAGAATTTGCATTCAACAATTTAGTGAACATGAGTAGATAAAAAAGTCCATTTGAAATTGTGTATGGTATACAACCAAGGGGCATTATCGAATTGAGAAATTTGAATCAAGACGAGTTCATAAGTGTTGAAGCAGAAGAATTTGCTGCAGAAATGCAGACACTCCATGACAGAGTCAAAGAACAGCTACAAGACAACAGTCAGAAATACAAGAGCATAGTTGATCAAACGAGAAGAGAATTTCAATTCAAAGTTGGAGATGAGGTTTTAACTCATTTGAGAAAAGAGAGGTTTCCAAGGGGAACATATAACAAATTAAATATGAAGAATATTGGACCATGCAGAATTCTCAGAAAATTCACAACCAATGCTTATGAGATTGAATTTCCGGACAATGTTGGGATATCGTTGATATTCAATGTTGCAGACTTATATCCTTACAGGAGAAATGAAGCAGGAGGATCAGATGATCAGAAAGAAATTCCATGGGAAGATGAACTACCCATAGTAGAGAAACCTCAGATGGAGAGAATTATTGAGCAGAGAGATGGAAAGAAAACCAGGAGGAAGACATATCCTGAGAATCTGGTGAAATGGAAAGATCACCCAATGGAAGATGCAAGTTGGGTCACATAACCTGATATTTTGAGGCATGGAAAGATAGTGCAGGATCTTATGGAAAGGAGTCCATAATTTATTTTTAACTAGGGGAGTATGATGCAGGAGCATCGCCTTCAAGGTCGACAATGGACACGTGGAAGAAATCAAAAGAGATTTCAGCAATGCCTGAAATTCAAATCGGGCATTAAATCAGAATTTAATTAGGTTGTTGAGATATTTTGTTGAGAAATTTGAATATTGTAACTTATTTGAAAAATATCTAAGGACTGTAATAAATCAAATACATGGAGTTTTGACTCTGTCTGATAGTAATTAGTAGTTATTGTAATGGGACAGAGCAGGTAACAATTTTAAGTTTGAAATGATAGATTTCGGAACAGGACGAGAAAGCTCACAGAGCTAGTCCTTAGATATTATGATTTTCAATTTTTAATAGAGATATACAGAGTAGAGTATGAAAGGATTGTAGTAGAACCAGAGTAGAATAGAGAAAAGGAACACCAAGTGTATTTTTCATTTTTATGAATGAATAGAACAAACAAAATTTTTTCCCAAACTGGACTGTGTTCATCTAAATGTGATTGCATGAATATTTCATTCTATATGTGGTATTTTTTTCATTCTCATTCTTGTATGAGAGTTAAAGAAGACAATTTCATGAACCTGTAATGAAAGTGTATTAGTTTCAATCGTTTCTCTTCCGAATCGTGTATGAAAGGTGTGCATTCAAAAACACAAGGTGTGTGTTGACTGAATCTTAGAACGACTCAGAGAGAAGGGTTCAGAGAGAGGATAGAGGGAACTTGAGGATCCAAGTGAAAGGAACACATAGAGGCTATAAGTGGCCAATTTTAGAATGGATAACCTAAGAGAACGCCAGGTGGGCGTAAGGTATTTTCATTTCAAGAAAATTCCTCGAATCTGATTTATTAGGGATCATTAAACACAAGGTGTGCATAAGAGGTTGTATATTCAAAGAGGACAAAGCTCAAGAAGGATAACACTTTTGAGTACATATCTTAAGCAGGGAAGAATAGAAGGATGAGGTCTTTGACACTTACAAAACCTTTTAAGTCTGAGAGACGGGAAAGCTCAAGAGGAGGAGTACCATAGACCATCAAATCTAGTACAGAGGATCGATAGCCATCGTCTCTGGAGGAAGGCACACGAGGTTTAAACCTTGTGTATGAAAAGTGTAATGGACTCATCAGAGTCCCGAAAGCATCAGAACCGTTCGTCATTATAAGACACGTGGCTAAGATCCAAAAGCCACCGGGGATTTGTTTACAGGGAGACGAGAGTGAAGACTCTCCCAAATCGTCGAAAGAAAGAATGTCGGGATTTAATAATCATCGTTGATCATCCCAAAATGATCATGACCATTGATCATGATTAAGAGTTACAGTCATCCATCGGAGGGGATAAATGGTTGTTGGTCAACATTTTGGCACCAGGGAAACGAAGGAGAAGACCGGGCCAAAATCGTGAAAGGGGTTTTCACGAAAGGAATAGAACCATCCATTTTGGAGGACGCGTGGAAAAGATTCAAAAGTCAATAGGAGTTGGGAGGTGAAGAATCTACAAAATCCCAAAAAGGATATCATCGGGATTTGATTTGGGTCGTTGATCAAGTGACATATCTGGACCGTAGATCCGAGAGGTATCGAATCTCAGGGTTTCGTGGATTTGAAAGGGAAAGGAGGAGCACTGCATTGCGATTCCACAAATCATGAAATCCAAAGCACTTGGAGGAGTATCCATAGGCCACAATACAGGGTTGTGTGGATAAGGCTTAAAGGAGGATTCTTTAGGCCCTTTTTGGGTTTTGTCATTTCAAAAGACGGGGAGTCGGGGAGAGCTTGCATGTAGGAGTCCCAAACTCCCGAAACGTGAAAGGCACATAGTCTAGAGCCTTGGGTCACATCCCGAGGTCACGAGAGAGAAAATGAGTCAATGAAGAGGTATTTTTTGGCTTGGAAGGGAGAAGGGCATCGAAAATGGTAGCATGCATGCAGGGCTTCTCAAAGCCAGCGTCAGGGATGAAGGGACCTGTGGATCTATTCGAAGGATTCTAGTCAGAACTAGAGAGCTATTTCGGCTCAGCGGGAAGGAACGATCCAATGACTAGGAGGTCATGGACCCTACCGAAGGGTGAGGTAGGGGGTCTACATCATGATTGATAGTGGTAGCACCCATAATTTTATTCATCACAGGCTTGTATATGTGCTTCATTACTTTGTTTTCCATGTTTCTAATTTTCAAATTCTCATTGCCAATGGGGGTAATATGAAACATGGGGGTTATTGTGATAATGTCAAACTCCAAATGGGTGATTATCATATGAAAGCCCACATTTTCTCTATTTCCATGGGTGGTTGTGACATTGTATTGGGCATGGAATGTCTTCGCAATTTGGGACCAATCACAATGGATTATCAATATTTTTTTATGAGCTTCCACCAAGAGGCTCACACCTATACCCTTCAAGGTCTCCAAGCAGGCTCCCCTTAAATCATTAGCTCTCACTAAAAGGAAATTTTTTTGAAGAAAGGCCACCATGGTGTGATTTCTCAATTAATTCCATCTAGGTCACTTAACAAGCCTTCCAGGTAGTTCCTCCTAGCTTACAACTCATTTTGGACAAGTACCACAAGGTCTTTGATGTTCCTACTACCTTAGCTCCCTCTAGGGGTGGGCATGATCATAGCATCCCTCTTCTTTCAGGAAATCAACACCCCAATTTACGGCCCTACAAATATCCATTTTCTTAGAAAAATGAAATAGAAAATATGGTACAAGAATTATTAGAGGCGGGGGTAATTTTCCCGAGTACCAGCCTGTATTATTCACCAGTGGTGATGGTGTTAAATCAAGAAGGTACTTGGCGCATGTGCCCTTATTTTCATGCCCTAGATAAGATGACCATCAAAGATAAGTTTCCCATTCTGGTCATTGATAATCTATTGGATGAACTCCAAGGTGCTTGTGTATTCTATTGATACTAAGAGGGGGGTGAATTAGTATCAAGTACAATTTAAAAAAAAATTCAACTTATAATTAAACCATTCAATTATATCCAATGAGAAATGAACAATGGTATAAGAGTTACACCAATACACCACAATACACCATGCACAA
>ML780699.1:544106-556846 GCA_009831015.1 Picea engelmannii | reverse complement strand
TCTTCAAAAATTCATTTCTCCTCAACCATGAGGATCCACGTGACGTGCCACATACCACCGGAAAGAGCATGATGTATACTATCCATCCATGGGTGTTGTATCTTTATTTTCATTTTCCTTCATGTCCAAATAACTTCATCAATATTCTGGTCCAAAACCCATGACTAGGGTTGACATCAATGACAACAACCAATCTTCCAACATATTCACCAAATTGGGCCTCCACTCAAGCTGTCACCAGATCATAATGATGGAGGAAAATATTCCAAATAATTCTTTCAGAACTCATGAAGGACATTATGAATTATTGGTCATGCCTTTTGGCCTTTTGATACAGCACCCCTACCTCAATAGGGTATGATTAACCTCCCGGTCTTTGGATCTTTCTACTTTCCTGAATTGAAATGGTTCTTTAGTTCCCACTGGAACCTAGAATGCATTCAATACCACAGGTCCTTCTTAGAAATTATGCCTATGTGAATAAGCACTAGGCACGAACCTCCACTCCATGTGACCACAGGTGTGACCTCAACCTTAACTCCAAAGGGTGCATCGTGCTTCACTATGTCATAACTTCCATTGAGAGGTAGTCCGACTCCTCCGATTCCTGAAACCCGAAATGGGCTAATGGTCCTTAGCTCATCCCCTATCCCTTCACTAATGTGACCTTCTCTTCTACCTAGGAACCAGTCTTCGAACATGTCAGGATTTCGCATATCAGGGAATTACGATGTGACTTATCTCCCTTTTCCCGATAGATGAAATCATGATATTGCTTTCCACAGATCGACAGTCCAGACTCTTCCCGCGATCAACGATCTAGTTTGTGTTGGGATTTCATTATTGTGACTTCCGGGTAGTTGTTTCCTCCACGTTTCAATTCCTGAAATGTCGAAACTGCAAAGCTCTAGATCAAAGACTCTCATTGATCCCAATCTGACGACTGTTATCCCATCTGAGCTTACAAGTGTTTAAGGACTCTTGCCTTTAACCTTCATGCAACCCTATTAGATCCAACTGTCCATGAAATTTCAGTGATTCTCCCTCTGAGAATTTCAATGGTCCATTCAACTTCTCAAATATTCCTAACCAAATGACTTGGCGTCCTTCCTCCTAAGCTTGGTTTTCTACAAGGTAACTTTGACCCTCGTCCTTCCTTTCCACTTTCGTAGACTCTATCCTTCCTGAGATTGATTCTTTGCTGTAAACTAGAGGATTCTAAGGATTCCTGCATGCACTCCTTGTGGCCTTCACGATAATCTCTGATTATTTGAAATCTTCTAACTTTGCACACTCTTTGCAACAATAGTTCTTCAACCACTCACTGGGTTGGAAAAGTCTAAGACTTCAACTTGCCTATGCACACCTTGCATAGTTTTGTTGGTATAATAACAACTCTATCTCTCCTGAGATTTTTCTAAGGTAAAACTCAGAGTCTTTTCAATGCACTCCTTGCAGGAATTATCAGGAAGAGAAACAATTGAAAATCATACTCTCCCTCTCACAGACTTCATACATTCAACATGAAATCATATACATACAAAAATTGAAACAAATGCATAACAGAGCATATAAGCAAACTGTAAACATACCATTCAATAGATGCAAATAGTATCCATAACAACACCATGAAATTAAGTCAAAGAATTTTTATATTAACTCAAGTGCTTCTGTACATGGGTTCTGCAGTAACAACTATCTTCTTATACAACTTCTACAACTCCCCTTTCTTCTCTATTCTCCTATTCTCTCTATTGCTCTGCTATCTCTATTCTATCTTGAGAGTTATGATACAATACCATACATACAAGGGATCTTTCTCAAGTTTTCCCTCCTACTACTCAAGCTATCTAATCAAATTAAATTCTACATCTACTTTACATTTATTACATTTATTGTTCACAACCGGCAGATGAGACAAATACTCAAGATCTGTGTTACAATCTCCAAACCATAAAATTAAATATATCCTTCATATATTACATTAATTATCCATCTTTTAAAATTCAAAACGTCTTCAAAATGAGCATTGGTGCATATCCAACTATCCTCCGCTTTTTTGCTTTCTTATGATGCTCTTGCATCATGCTCCTCTGGTTGAAAAATTCATGGAATCCTATCCATGAGTTCCTGCACTGTCTATCCATGTTTCTAGATATCTGCTTCACTCTCCCAATTGGCATCCTCAATCAGGTGTCCTTTCCACTTTACCAAATACTCAATATATGTGTTCCTCTGAGTCTTTTTGCTAACTCTCTGATCAATGATATTTTCCATCTGTGGCTTTTCAGCTACATGCATCTATTTGACCCGCTAAATTTTCTTTTGACTCTTGTCTCCATTTGTTTCGTTTTCTTTGTAAGGATACAAATCTGCTACGTTGAATATGGGTGATATGCCCACATCATCTGGAAATTCGATATCATAAGCATTTGCCTCAAATTTTCTCAAAATCTTACACGACCCTATGTTTTTCATCTTCATCTTATTATATGTTCCCCTTGGGAACCTTTCTTTTATTATATGTGCTAAGATTAGTTCCCCCACTTCGAATTGAATCTCTCTTATGTGTTGATCTGCTCTATGCTTGTATTCTTGGTTGGAACTCTGCAACCACTCTTTAATCTTACTGTGGAGCTCTTGCATCTCTACTGAAAAATATTCCGCTCCAACACTTATGAATTCATTCTTCTCTAAGTCTCTTAACTCAGATACTCCTCTCGGCTGCATTCCATACATTATTTGGAATGGGCTCTATCCCATTCTCCTATTAGGTGAGTCATTGTATGCAAATTCTTCTTGTGGCTGAATCTGATCCCACTGATTGTGATGTCCAACTACCAAAATCCTCAATAAGTCTCCCAAACTTCAATTTACTACCTCAGTTTGTCCATCTGTTTGAGGGTGATATGTTGAGCTAAAAGATATATTCATCCCTAGCTTATTCCATAGTGTTCTCCAGAAATGAACAACAAATCTGGTATCCCTGTTTGAAACAATAATTTCCGCACATCTGTTCTCATCCTTGGCCAATAATACAAAATTTTCAGTTGTACAAATTTTTTGTCATGGCTGAAGTGTCCAGCCAATCCTCCACTATGAATGTCCTTCAGAATATTCTCTCTCATAGAACTTTTCAGGATACACAACTGATTTCCTTTGAATAGTAATCCATTTCCTTTGAATAGTAATCCATCCTAAATTAAATATTTAATCCATTGGATTTTGTCTCTCATAACAGGATTCTCACATGCTTCGTAAGCATCCTTGAAATCTGAATCATCTCTCTACATATCCTTAAGTCTATCAAAACCTAAGGTCTTCACATGAAACTCCTGCAGAATCAAACATTTTCTACTCAATGCATCAACAACCTTTTTAGCATTTCCAGAAATGTGATTTATAACAAAAGTAAAGTTTTGCATATATTCCACCCATTTTGCATGATTTTGGTTCAGTTTCTCCTATCTAGTTATAAATTGTAAAGCATGGTTGTCTCTATATAAAACAAACTCTTTCGGAACCAGGTAGTGCCTCCATTTCTTCAGTGCTTGTATGACTGCATAAAATTATTTATCATACGTGGAATATTTCATCTTGGTCTTGTCTAGCTTCTCATTGAAGTATGCAACTGGTCTATTGTCTTGAATGAAGACTGCTCCAATTGCAAATCCACTTGCGTCACATCGTACTTGAAATGTTTTACTAAAATATGGAAGAACCAGAACTGGTTGTTCAGTTATCTTTGAATTCAACAACTTGAAACTTTTCTCCACTTGCTCTGTCCAATGACAATATTTATGTCTTTTATTGACTATTTCCATCATTGATGCACAAATTCCACAAAAAATTCTGATGAACTTCCTGTAAAAACTAGCTAATCCATGGAAGCTTCTAACTTCAAAGATCTTCCTTAGTGATGACCACTCTTTGATTTCTTTTACCTTTTCAGGATCCATCTTCAACTCATTCGAAGAAATCATAAAACCCAAATAAATGAGTCCTTCTTCATGAAAGATGACTTCTTCAGATTTATCAACAACTTCTCTTGCTGCAACCTCCTCATCACTAGATTTAAATGTCTCAAGTGTTCTTCCTCAATCTTACTGAATATCAATATATCATCAAGATACACAATCACAAATTTCCCAATGAAATCCTTCAAGACTTCGTTCATCAATCTCATGAAAGTACTTGGTGCATTATTCAAGCCAAATGGAATGACAAGCCACTCATACAACCCTTCATTCATCTTGAATGTTGTCTTCCATTTATCACCTTCCCTCATTCTAATACGATGATATCCTCTTTTCAAATGAATTTTTGAAAAAAAACTTTACTCCACTCAAGCAATCCATCAAGTCATCCATCCTAGGTAAAGGAAATCTATACATGATGGTGATTTTGTTTATAGCCCTCGAATCTATACACATTATCCATCCACCATCCTTCTTCGGACTTAAAACTATTGGCACAGCGCATGGACTCAAGCTTTCTCTAACCAACCCTTTTCCCATCAAATCCTGGACTTGCTTCTTAACCTCTTCATTCTCATGCGGCATTAGTGTGTACGCTGCTTTGTTTGGTAAAATTGCTCCCGGTATAAGGTCAATGTGATGGCTTATACTTCTCATGGGCGGAAATGAACAAGGTAAATCGTCCACCACTATATCAGCGAAATTCTCCAACAGTTCCTAAATTTCCTCAGGTAGATCATCTATTGAAGTACTGGTCAAGATGACTCTAGGTTTCCTCACCACAACAAACTTCATTTCTTCCTCTTTATTTACTTCATCCAGAAGTTCTTTCCCACTCATGAGAAGTATACTATTGCTTGTTTCTTCTTTCACCTTCTTGTCTTCAATTGGTAGCAACATATGTGTCCTACCATTTTTTTCTAAGGTATAGGTGTTCGTTCTTCTGTCATGGATAACATTTCTGTCATATTGCCATGGTCTCCCCAACAAAATATGATAGACATCCATGGGAATAACATCACATAAGATCTACTATCTATATCCCCCTATCTTAAATTCAACTAAACATTGTTTAGAGATTGTTACTTGATGTCCTTTTTGCAACCATGAAACCTTGTATGGGCTTGGATGTGCAACTGTCTCTAATTCCATATTTTCCACCATTTCTATGGATACAAGGTTATCTTTACTTCCACTATCCACTATCACCTTGCATACCCTATCCTTGGTCTTGAAAGCAGTTCTGAACAAACTGTTCCTCTGGACTGGGTTCTCTATCTCCTTTTCTAGCTTCAAGAGAATTTTCCTCATCATCAAAGATATTTGGCCTTCTGCATCTTCTTCCTCAACATTTCACCTTTGTGGTTCTGAAATGTGAGCTTCACCTCCTCCATCTCTTTTTATATTTGAACATTCGAAAGATTTGTGTTTGATCTTTCCACAGACAAAAAACTTTATTTCACCACCTCTTCTTCTTCCTTTTCCTCTTGCTCGATGAAAAGTGTTCCTATCGACATATTGTCTTCCCTGTGAACTTCCTCCCCTTTCTGGGTAATTATGAGGCTTATTTTCTTCATCTCTGGCTTTTGTGCTCTATCTTGGAAAACACCTTTGCCTCTGCTCTGACTTCTATCTCTACTCCTCTGACCTTGCTTTTGGGCCAATTTCTCTTCTTCCCTCAGAGAAATCTGATAAGCATCTTCTACATTCCTAATTGTCACCATGCTCATTTCATCCTAAATCTGATATCTCAGGCCATTCATGTATCTAGAAACCTTTTCATCATCACTCTCATGACGACATGCTCTGATGTTTAGCCTGTAAAATTCCTCAGTGTATTCCTTCACTGTCATCCCTTTCTGTCTCAAATTTTGCATTCTTCGAAATAGATTGATATGGTAATCCCTAGGTATGAATTTGGATTTCATCTTTGTGACCATCCTATCCCAACTTTTGATTCTTTGTTTGCCTTTGCAACGCCTGTCAACTTGTAGCTCATCCCACCACAATGTTGCATGTACTTTCAGTCTAGTGGTTGTGTGCTTAACTTTCTTGTCCTCTTCGATATCTTCATAATCGAAGTATTTATCCAGATCTCTAAACCAATCTAGCATCTCCTCAACGTCTAAGTTTTCTTCATACAACGGGATGTCCATATTTTCCCTGGCACCTATTCTTGCAACAAATTTGAACAGATGTTCCTCTATAGCATCTTCGACTACAACTTCTTCTTCGACTCCAGCTTCATTCTCATTCTCGGCCTCACTGACATCTCCAGTATCAGGTGTTTGCCTCTGTGTTGTCTCCATGGAATATAATCAAGCATGAAGTTCTCTCATTTCACTTTCCATGGCTGGATCGAGCATTGGCCTTTCCTGACATCTTCTCAGCGACATTGTTTCAATCTATCCACATAGAATTTAATTACAATCGTTTCATGTCTTGCCTTCATAGAAAAAAATTTTTTTAGCTATGCTCTGATACCACTTGGCACAGAGCCCCTACCTCAACAGGGTTTGCTTGACCTCCTGGTATTTGGATATTTCTACTTTCCTGAACTGAAATGGCTCCTTAGTTCCCACTAGAACCTACAATGCATTCAATACCATAGGTCCTTCTTAGAATTTACACTTGCACGAATAAGCACTAGGCGCGAACCTCCACTCCACATAACCACTAGTGTGACCAAATCCTTAACTCCAAAGGGCACGCCACGTTTCACGATGTCAAAACTTATGTTGAGAGGTAGTCTGACTCCTCCTATTCCTGAAACCTGAAATGGGCTAATGGTCCTTAGCTCATCTCTTATCCCTTCACTAATGTGACCTTATCTGCGATCTGGGGCCCAATCTTCGAATGCATTGGGATTTAGCATATCGGAGAATTGCGATGTGAATTATCTCCCTTCGCCCGATATCCAAAATCAAAATATTCCTTGCCACATATCGACGGTCCAGACTCTTCCTGTGATCAATGATCCATATATTGTTGGGATTTTTCATATCGTGACTTCCGAGTAGTTGTTTCCTCCACGCTTCGACTCCCGAAATACCAAAACTCCAAAGCTCTAGATCAACGACTCTCGTTGATCCCAATATCATGACTGTTATCCCTTCTGATCTTGTGAGTGATTAAGGACTCTCACCTTCAACCTTCTTGCAACCCTATCATATCCAACAGTCCACGAAATTTCATTGATTCTCCCTCCGAGAATTTCAACCGTTCATTTAGGTTCTCAAATATTCATGACCAAATGACCTGGCATACTTCCTCCTAAGCTTGGTTTTCTACGAGGTAAATTCGACCCTCATCCTTCCTTTGAACTTTCACAGACTCTATGCTTCCTGAGCTTGATTCTTCACTGAAAACTCGAGGATTCTAAGGAGTCCTTCACGCACTCCTTGTGGCCTTGACGATAATCTTCAATTATTTGAAATATTCTAACTCTACACACTTTGCAACAATATTTCTTCAACCACTCACTCAGTTGGAAAAGCATAAGACTTCAACCTGCCTACACACACCTTGCACGACTCTGTTGGTATAAGAACAACTCCATCTCTCCTGATCTTTTTCTGAGGTAAAACTCAGAGTCCTGTCAACGCAATCCTTGCGGAATTTCACTGTACTCCTTGTAGTAATTCTCAGGAAGAGAAGCAATTGAAACTCATACTCTCCCTCTCATAGACTTCATACATTCAACATGAAATCATATACATAAAAAAATTGAAACAAATGCATAACATAGCATATAAGAAAAATGTAAACATACCATTCAATAGATGCAAATAATATCCATAACAACACCATGAAATTGAGTCAAAGAATTCTTATATTAACTCAAGTCCTTCTGTACATGGGTTCTGCAGTAACAACTATCTTCTTATGCAACTTCTACAACTCTCCTTTCTTTTATATTCTCCTATCCTCTCTCTTGGTCTATTATCTCTATTCTATATTGAGAGTTATGATACAATACCATACATACGAGGGAGCTTTCTCGAGTTTTCCCTCCTACTAATCAAGCTATCTAATCAAATTAAAGTCTACATCTACTTTACATTTATTACATTTATTGTTCAAAACTGACAGATGAGAGCAATACTCAAGATTTACGTTACAATATCCAAACCATAAAAGAAAATATATTCTTTCAGATATTACATTAATGCTCCATCTTTTAAAATTCAAAATGTCTCCAAAATGAGCATTGGTGTGTATCCAACTGTTCTCTGATTTTGTGCTTGCTTATGATGCTCCTACATCACCTTTGCAATGCTCCATCCACCTTCCAAAGACTCATGACAAGAGTATTGAAGCCTTACCTTCAGAATTTTCTCTTGGTTTTCTTTTATGACATCCTCATTTACAACCACACTTGGGATAGCCACCTTCTTCATGTGGACAAGGTCCTTGCTGCAAGACCATAAATTGTTTGTCAGAAAGACCAAATGTTCCTTTGGAGCCAACAAAGTAGAATACTTGCTACACAGTGTGAGTCACAAAGGGGTCAAAGTAGATCCCAAAAATATACAAGATATGGAAGAGTTGTAGTGACCCACAACCCTAAAACACCTAAGGGGTTTTCTAGGTCTCACAAGATATTGCAGGAAATTTTCCACCATTATTGAAAAATTTCTAATCCCTTGACCAACCTTTTTAAGAAGAATGCATTTCATTGGAGTCTTGTTGTGGAGAAATCCTTCATAGATTTAAAGAGAACCATGTGCACTACTCCTGTCCTAGCCACGCTTGACATAGGAAACACCTTTGTGGTCGAACTAGATGCTTATGGAATTGGTATAGGAGTTGTACTCACACAAGATGGTTGACCTTTGGCCTTTACTATCCAAGTGTTGAGTGGCCAAAATTTGGGTAGATCCATGTATGAAATAGAAATTATGGTCATTCTCCATGCGATGCACACCTGGCGACCATATCTTTTGGGACGTCATTTTCAGATCAAGATAGATCACCATAGTATAAAATATTTTTTGGAGCAAGAGTTAACCTCCCTAGAACAAAACAAGTGGTTGACTAAAATGTTGGGTTATGATTATGAAATCATATATAAAAATATCAAATACAATATAGTAGTAGATGAATTATCATGAGACCACGAGGAGGATGGTTCCCTCCTTTCCTTATCCTTACTAGTCCCTAATTGGATTGAGGAAATATGCCAAGAGTGCTAACACACCCGACTATCACTAGGGTAATTCAACACCTTCAAGAGAACCTTAATTCCCCCAATAGGATACACTTGGAAATACAATATTCTCATATAAAAAGATCACTTGGTTCTCTCACTATATTCAACACTCAAGTAGAGACTCTTAAATGAGTTACACTCGTGAGCTATTGTGGGTCACTTAGGCTTCCAAAATAGATATGTGTGTGCTCGACATTCCTTCTTTTGGGCAAGAATGAATAAGAATATCCTTCACTTTGTCACCGAATGTGAGGTTTGCCAACGTAATAAGGGTGAAACTATCAAGTCTTTAAGATCCCTACAACCTTGATCCTTTCCCGCTTCTATGTGGACAAACTTCTCCATGGAATTTATAGTGGGCATCCCTAAAGATGGGAACAAGTTTGTCATCATGTTAGTGGTTGATTGCCTCTACAAGTGTGCTCATCTGTATGCCTTACCCCACCCTTTCACACTGACACACATAGCACAAGTATTTCTTGATCAATGTTTCAAATTACATGGCATGCCCACTTCTATTGTATCTTATCATGACCCAACCTTGACCAACACATTTTGGCAAGATCTATTTAAATTGCGGGGAATCGAACTAAACATGAACACAGCCTATCATCCCGAGTATGATGGCCAAACAAAAGTGGTCAATAAATTTTTGGATAATTACTTGCGATGTTTTTCTTCGGATAAACAACACCAATGGGTGCAATGGATCCCTTTGAAAGAATGGTGGTACAACACTTCCTATCATACAACCACTAAAATGAACCCATATAAAGTAGTGTATGACCAATGCCCACCTATAGTCACCATCTATATTCCAGGCACATCAAAGGTCTAATCTATTGATACAATGTTGCAAGCTCAAACCGCCACTTGTTGGTTGTGGAGCCTGATTATCTTCCTGATTCAGAGGTCTTTTACTTTCAGTCATATTTATACCCCATGAAGTATTTACACTCCAAAATTATGTACACTCTTCCACATGGGGGAGTGCAAAGGGGGGTAACCGTAAATGTATATTGTATATTGTAAATTTCATTGTAAATCTGGACCATTCATTATAAGTTCGCAGATCTAACGATAGAGATTATGTTAGGGTTTTTTTCCCTAGAAGGAAACTCTCTTTTATGAGGGAAACGTATTGCAGCTATGATTGATGGCGAATACTATATTATGAGATAGGAGATTGTGAGAGAAAGAAGAAGAAGTTACAATGGGTTTGCTATAGGTTGTATCCCTTCATATGCTAGATAATAATAAAGGAAGGACCTGGCAATTTCTCTGGTGGACGTATCCCACACTGGGTGAACCATGTAAATATGTGTCTCTATTGTATTGTGTATCTTCTGTGTTTTGTTTCCGCATTTGTTTTATTTTATTTCTCCACAGTCCTGTTTTTCTAACAACTGGTATCAGAGCGAAAGGTAACTTGCAAGAAAAGAGGGTTCCTGGTTCGAGTGGGAGCAATGTTGGAAGACAGAAAGTTTAGGGTCGATAAATTTAAAAGCCAAAACTACCAGTTATGGAAGATGCAGATGGAAGACTATTTATATTAGAAGGATCTATTCCTACCATTGGGGGAAATAGCAAAGAAGACGACGGATATGAAGGACAAAGAATGGGAGATTCTTGACAGAAAGGCTCTAGGAACGATATGGCTAAGCCTGGCAACATTGGTGGCTTTCAATATTTCCAAAGAAAAGACAATGAAGGGTTTGATGGATGCATTGACCAAATTGTATGAAAAACCCTTGGCATCCAATAAGGTATTTCTAATGAAGATATTATTTAATATGAAGATGTCGGAAGGTGGGTCTGTTGTAGATCATTTAAATGATTTTAATACGGTTACTAATCAACTAAGTTATGTAAAAGTGGACTTTGATGATGAGGTCAGGGCTCTTCTAATTTTTTTCTCATTGCCAGAAAGATGGAATGGCTTGGTCATGGCTGTAAGTAACTCTGTCTCTGGTTCAAATACTTTAAACTTTGATGATGTTGTTGGTGTTATCCTTAGTGAGGAAATGTGACGGAAAAGCACATGTGAGACATTAGGAAATGCGTTGAACATGGAGAACAGGGGAAGACAAAAGGATACAGGAAAGGGTTTCGGGAATCGTGGGAATTCTAGGAAGGGCAGATCCAAATATAGACTTGGAAAGATAGAGTGTTGGAATTGTGGGAAGAAAGGACATCTAAAGAAAGACTGTAGAGCTCCAAAGAATCAAAGAGATGGACAACATGAGAGAAATCAGGAAGCAAATGTAACAGGTGATGTGTTACAAGATGCTTTGATTCTTTCTATGGATAATATTTCTGAGTCTTGGGTAGTAGATTCAAGGGCTTCATTTCATGCCACACCCCATAGGAAACATTTTCCGTATTATGTTTAAGGTGATTTTGGACAGGTTCATTTGGGTGACGATGCACCATGCAAAATTGTTGGAATGGAAAAGGTAAAAATAAAGCAACACAATGGAAACCAATGGTTGTTGAAAGAGGTAAGACATGTTCCAGATTTAAGGAAAAATCTAATTTCAACAGGGTAGTTGGCAAGTGAAGGTTGTATATCCATATTTACAGATAAGACGTGGAAGTTCATTAAAGGATCATTGGCGATAGCAAAATGAGAGAAGGTAGGTACATTGTATTTATGTACTGGTAATACTAACTCTTCTATCTCTTTAGCTTCTACATGAGTGGATACAACATTGTGGCATTATAGGCTTGGACACATGAGTGAGAAGGGGATACAGATACTTCACAAAAGAAATTTGTTGCCAGATCTTAAACAAATTGATTTGGACTTCTGTGAGCATTGTGTTTATGGAAAACATAAGAGAATCAGATTTCTCAGAGTCAGAAAAGAAAAGAAGAGTGAAAGGTTAGAGCTTGTGCATACATATGTATGGGGACCAACTCAGGTATCATCTCTTGGTGGCTCTCATTATTTTATTACTTTTATTGATGATTCAACTAGAAAAACTTTGGTTTATTGCATTCGACAAAAATATGATGTTTTTGATACTTTTAAGAAATGGAAAGCTTTGGTTGAGAATGAGACAGGAAAAAAGTTGAAGTGTCTCAGATCATACAATGGAGGTTAATATTGTAGCAATGAGTTTGATTATTACTGTTCATACCATGGGATTCGTAGAGAGAAGACAGTTCCAAGAACACCACAAGAAAATGGTGTGTCAGAAAGGATGAACAGGACAATCATGGAGAGTGCAAGGAGTATGACATTGCATGTTGGTTTTCCCTTACAGTTTTGGGAAGATGTTGTAGATACTATTGTTTACTTAATAAACAGAGGAACTTCAAGCTCTTTGGATGGTAGAATTCCAGAGGAGGAATGGACAGGAAAAAAGGTAAACTATTATTTTTTGAAAACTTTCGGTTGTGAAACATTTGTCCATATTGATAAAGAAAATAGAACATAGCTTGAGGCAAAATCCAAGAAGTGTACCTTTATTGGATATGGTGTTAATGATTTTGGTTATCGCTTATGGGATTATGAAAATAAAAAAATCATTAGGAGTAGAGATGTC